>VZRV01007028.1:192164-222962 GCA_013398115.1 Falcunculus frontatus
CATAGATCTTAGAATCATATTCTCAAAACAAAGACGAGGCAATTTTACATCAATGTGCTTTTATTAATGTGCAATATTTGCTCATAGGGAGAGCATCTGTGACATTCATGTGTCACAACTAAATTCACTATGATTACTAAGCTAAAGAGATGCAAGGAAATAAAATAATACACTGTTTCTGGTTCTTTTCTCCCCAAGAGAAAGGCATCCCTAAATAAAAACTTTTAATTTCATGAATTCTGTAGTTTTTCCCATGGTAACACTTCTGTTTGTTTGTTTTGCCTGTTGTTTTACTGGGGATTTTTTTTGTTGTTGCTGTTTTGTTTTGTTGTGGGTTTGTTGGTTTGCTTTTTTTTTAACAACTGTGGAATATTTTATCATGGGAGGCACTTGATTCCTTCTTTTCATTGAGCTTACATGTTTTCCAAGTGGAAACACTGTTTTAATCTCTTCTTATTTATCTGGTTTCCCAGCATTGCTCTGACTACTTGCTATGTGTTGTTGAAGCTGCTTTAATTTTTTTTTTTTTTTTTTTTTAAATTTGAATGAATCCATGTAAGAGGTAATTCATACAGACTGGAAAGTTCAGCCTTAAACTGGTACTCACAAATATGTGAGGCATTTATCCCAGGCAGTTGTGATTATTTAAAAAGGTTTGGCTGAGTTTTGTTGGTGTGACAGTGCAGCCATAAGCAGCTCATGTGAGTCTGAGGTGTCTAAATCTGCGTGAAATGAGTGAAACAGAGCCTATACTGATTCTGGATATGTTCTTATGGTAACTACTGGAATGCCAGTAGTGAAATACAGTGTCCATTGAAAATACCTACATATGGAGAAGGACGTTGAACATTTGGAGAGGTTCCAGAGACAAATACTTGGAACAATACGATGTTCCTTATGGTACAAGACAGGATTTGGATGTATTTAGCTTAGCAAGTAGAAGGTTAAGGAATGATTTGGTGTTTGTTTCTGAGTATGTAAGAGCTGACAGTTTCAGTATTGCAAAGAAAGATAATTTACAGCTTATGACATAGGGCCAGGGCTCAACAGACCTGAATTTTAGTTTTTTTCAGGAAATTATTCTCAGGCCTCAGGCAAATTACTCAAGCTGTGCTTAACTCAATTTTTGCATCACTTATGTAAAGTTCAGTGCACTAAACAATAATACTGGTCTCAAGGTAAGGATCTTCAAATATTCTCCTGCCTCTCTTATGCTCTCTAAAGAAACCTGGAAATCAAGTTATTCAGTGATTTCCGTGGTTAACTATCCCTCAGTCCTGGTATTTCTGTAGAAATAAAGAAGGTTCTGCTTACCCTCATACGCCACAATTCCCCTCCCTCTTCTACTGAACACTTGCAAAGCACGAGGTAACACTCTTCTCCAAAACACTTGGCCACTGATGAAGGGTTAATAACCATTGCAGTGCAGAGGATATTAACGCCTCATGTAGAGATTACACAGGGTCTGCAGGGATCCAGTTATATATATGTTCTGCATTAGATTTATTAGTCTTTGAATAAAATATAATTCCCAGGATAGTATACACCATTGGAATTAAAACAAGAAATTGAGAAAAATTCTTACTAGCTTCTCTCTGTTGAGCGCTTTCCAGTTCTAATTTTTCAAAGTTTAAGAAAGAGGAAAAAAATTTTTGTGCAACTAACAAAACTGAGGTAAATGATCTTTCTGTTTACTGTCTTCTTTGTAATGCAACGTGTTGGGATTTGTCATTTAAATATATGGTGATTTGGAAAGATTAATCCTTCCCCTGCATTCTTTTTTGTCCAGCACAGTGGAATGTGACTGAGACAATACCAAATTAGAGACTTGTGCTTTGCCAAAATTAAAAATAACTATGGTTGCTGTTGCTTAGTGCATCAGATTAATTTATTATAGTGCTGGAAGCCTACTTTAAACAAGTATTCACCTTCAAAATTGTCCCATTTTTAGACTGTAAAATATCAGAGCTTTGTTTATTTGGCTAGGCTTTCTCATCCAACTTTTCTTTGTATATGTAATTACATGCATTTGAAATGCCAAAACTGTCAGAAGTAATAAGTCTGAAATCTTGCTGCCTTATGCCTTTCAGAGAATTGTGTGGAAAAGTGGATTTCTTCTCCAAGACCACACATGCATCTTTCCTGTGTCAGCTCATTGATGGAAACAGACTGTGACAAATCAACTTCCCCTGTAGTTACAGAAACTGGATGTGCAAATTTTTTTTTTTTTTCCACTGTGTGTCTTGTTTCTTTGTTCTTCCTCCATCCCCACCTATGTAAAGGAAGCAGGAACTCTTCAGTTATGTATTCTGTCTAGTTTTCGGGCTGCCCTGAACTGCATAAGGATCTGTAACTCAGCCAAAGTTCGTGTTATTAACCAGGATTTTTCCTTCAAAAGAATCAAAGCAGAAAACTCATGGCAAAGTAAAACTACTTACCTGTTTGGGTAATGTAGCTTTGCTCCTTCTGGCTATATGAGAAACCAGGAATAGCATTTGGGAAGAAACGTGCTGCATGGTGCAGAGGAAAGACAGTACTAATGACCTGCAGGATGCACACTGGAATAGCAGTGCCAACTTTATGTCATCTCCTTCTTTGACCTCCCTCCTCTCTGACACTATGAGTAGAAAACAAATGTCCTAGTGTGGAATAAACAAGGATTCTTAGCCTAATATTCAGCAATCTAGTTAAGAGCTAGGGCAGAGAGTCAGCGACTACCTTCAGTTATGTTCCTTACAGGTTGCTAGCTTGAAGTTATGGATATATGATAAAGTTAGTCATATTTTTCTAAGTGCTTTTGGCCTCATCCCCAGTCTAGTAGGGCCCCTGATATTTAATCTTTGATTTATTCTCACACAAAGTGCTTTGTTTGGTGTTGCGAGGGATGGATGAAAGTGGCATTAAAAAAAAGCAAAACAAAAAGAACCCCACCCAACTCAAAAAACTAAAAATCATTCAAATAGACTGAACAAGAGAGGATTCAAAGCAACCAGCTGGCTGAAATTTAATTGGAAGGGTTTGGTTAATGTAAGTAAATTTGCCAAGATTTAATCTTCTGTTAGGTCATCTGTTTCCTCCTAACTAAACATACCTTGGATATTTATAGCCATGAATGAATTATTATTCCTTACCATCTCCAAAACTTATTTAAATGCCAGTCATGAGTGAAAATAAGGAAAACTCTAACGTAATCTCCTGACATCAGAAGGAAAAATGTGAAGGGAAAACATTTTCTGTTTTGCTTTTCCAGAGAAAAATAAAGTTTAACAACCTTCCTTCCTATTTTACATTTTAAAAAAACCCCAAACCAAAAACCTTCACAGAGACATATTTCACGCTGTTAAATGTTAATGAGGTATTATGCATTGCTAAACTCAGCTGTATAAAAATATGTTGTGTCAGTAGAAAAATCTGTAGTGAGGAAGTTGCTTGCTTCACTTGGGCTGAAGGAAAATGTACCTAATCACCACTTACTTACAAAAGAAAGCTTGTAGTCTTGCTCTGTTTCCAGTCTGCAGGTTAAATAGGCTATGCAAACAGATATTTTTACTGTATGCATCCTTGTGGAACATTTAGACCACTTGAACCATTTACCTTTTCTCCAGATCCAGCTTCTAGTCTTTTATAAGCATAGGCCCAATAAAATCGGCAAGAATTTTGTCAATTAATTTAATGGTTGTCAACTTAATTTCATATACTGAATGATATTGGTTATGCTGTATTAAATTACACTGCTTATTCTTTAAATTTGCTGTATTGAAGATTATTAGAAATTACTACTCAATTTATTGACAGTTTCGTAATCCTTGTGGCTTTAAATAAAGATATAATTGTTTACAGTTTGTTGGTTACAAATTAAGCTGTTGTAGTATCCTTTAGGATACGTAACTATAGTAAATATGCTATTGGCCCAAACATTTATCCTGCCAGTGTTGCTGCGTCTCCCTTTTACAATCAACTGAACTTGCTTAAGTTTAGGATACTGAATAACTGTACAAACTGAGAGGTCAAGTGGAAAAAAACCTGAATCAGATAATCTGGTCAACAGGATATTCCTTTACCCATCTTGGAACAGCTTCTCTTTCTTTTTTTGATTTATACTCGGCATCACATCAGTGCACAATGTTTCTTTATCAGCAGAGAGAACAGTAGCCCAAACTGCACCACTATTGATTACTGTACTCCTAGCCTCAGGAGAATCACTTGTCAACTTGTACAGACTATGATGTTTACTGCTGCAGAAGGGAAAAATCTTCACTGTTGCAAAACAGTTTCCATTGATTTAAGGCTGTTGCATTCTAGCAGCTCACTGTTAAATAAACTCTTGGGCTTTTCCTCTCACATTTTCAGGATGTGCTCTCAAATTATTGGTATACAGTACAGAACCTTTTTCTTAAACATTTCTCATTTGCTGGCTTTGCCAGTGACATTACCAGAGAAGAAGACTTGTCCTACTGCTGGAACAACACTGGTATTCCTGCCCAGTGAAGGCTATGATCCTTCTTTAAATGGCTAGGGTTTGGGATGCTGGCAGCAAGAAAGATAGTGTTTTCTTGTTCATACAAGTGCCACACCTCTGAGTCCTACCATTCTCAACAAAGACTGAAATTAAAAAGAGGCAAGAAGTAAAATTCCCCCCCCCAATCCCAAAAACTCACCAGCAAAATATACACACCACTTTCCCACTTGAAAAGTACAGTTCTGTGTTGGCAAACAAACAATTCTGCTCCCTCTTTGTATCTCTTAAAAAAAGAAACATTACATCTTTTAGTTGATGACAAGACATGTTATGAACATACAGAAAATTGAAAACCTAAATTGCAATAAAATTGCAGACAGAGGGAAATGACTAATGGCTTCTCCACGTTTTAGTAGAATACTTCCCTTTTTCTCATCCAGTAAACATGTTCACAAACAACAGTGAAGAACAAAAGCTGTGATTTATATATATGGACAGGTATACATACACCCCTGACCTCCTGCCTCCTTTCTCGCCCTCAGCACCAGAAGCAATTTATGGAGAACAGTCTAAATAAACATTAAGGAGTCAAGGCCACAAGCTGACAGCAAGGAAAATCAATGGCTCCAGAAACCAGACAGTAGGTTCAATAAAAGAGATTAGGCATCACAAGCTAGTGTGGGGCACTTACAGGTAAACGTGGCTTACACTTCATCTGACAGGGCTCTCTCATCAACAGGAAAAAAACTGTCATAGAAACAGAAGCACACTGAGTAGCCAGTGGAAGATGCCCCTTTAGCTGCAAACACTAAATGCTGACCTCTGAATGAAAGGGATTTATACTGAGGCCACAGGGAATTTACAATTGCTTTTCCAGAGTCATCTCACACACCTGTGCCTTTGCCCATAGGAACTGTTTCAGATATATATTTGGACAACTCTCTGGGTTTTCTTTGTTTTGCTTTCCGGAATTGTTTTTCAAATCCTTTCCTTACCCTCTCTGAGTTAAATCTCCCTCTGTAATCTGCACAGTTTTGGACTACATTGGGGCGACAGCTTCAGGTGCAATCAGTTCAATGAAGTCAGTTTCTACAGCACTGTCTCAGCAGACCCAAACCTCCCATAAAATGGGGCAGCTCCAGATTCAGCGTGGAATCTTTCACCTGAGCCCACTCTCTGCACTGGGTGACTAGAGAAGCCATCCTTATAACTTAAACTGCACATGTCTACTTTTTCACGCACTGGGACACTGCCTTTTATCAGATCATAGGCATTAATGTTTTACTGTCTATGGTCATCCAATCACCAGCACAAATCTAAAGCTGAATGATAGCAGGAGCCCATATTCTATAAAGACCTGTGACCACAACAGAATTTATTATTGTGATTGTGCTGGCTTTTGCCTGATTTTCCCTCCTAGCTATTTTACAAATGTGGACAAACCTTCCGTTTCTTCAGAAACCCACTGATGAAACCTTTAGGTTAGTGTTATTAACCTTTAGGGTCCTCTGAAAGGTATCCATGTAGAGACTGCAGTCCAATTCAAATGTAAACTTACCTCTGGGTTAGGGTACAAAGGCTATCTAAACTACTTGCTGAAAGTGACAAAAAGGTGAGAGGAGAGGGAAAGCAGGTGACATCCTTTCTACCTAATCCATTCTTCCTTCCTTCCTTCCTTCCTTCCTTCCTTCCTTCCTTCCNGCTGCCTTCCTTGCTCCCTTCCTTCCTTCCTTCCCTCTGCTACCCTTCCTCCCTCCCTTTCTCCCTTTTTCCCTTTTTTCCTTCCTTGCTCCAAAATACCCAGAAGCATGAATTCTAATAGAGCAAAACAAGGTACTACAGGTCAAAAAAAAAAAATCTTAAGCTTCATTTGGATTCAATCATCCATCAGTGTCACTCATAGGTCAATGCCTGACAGGGACATAACAGTACTTCACAAACGAGTAGACTCTGCACTAGCTTGAGTTTAAATTTGATACAAGACAGCCTCATGCGGGCCGCATTGTAAGTGGCTTGTGAAATGAGAAAGTCAGGTGCCAAGTCAGAAAACAGCCATTACCCTGATGTTAAGTACTATGGGAGGCTTAGGATTAGGACCACATAAAAAACCAGTGAGCTTAGTAACGAGTGCACACATCTTCGTGTTTAGATGGCATCTTTGTGTGACAATCTTTCCAAACTGATATTTCTTTCAGGATTGCTAGGATTTTATCTGTTTCCTATATTTCTCTATCCTGCTCCCAACTTATCCTATACTACAGTATGCTTGACATCTGAAAGAAAATGTATGTGCATGTCCTCCATTAAGAGTGACCAGACAAACATGCCTCCATCTTTTAGAAGCATGTCAAAAATAAGCCCATTCTGGTATGTTAATGAAATCCCCAGTAGTCTCAATCTTCACCTTTACTTTAGATTCCATGGAAATTAATAATTCACAGGAGAAGAGCAAGACACGCATGCTTGGAAAGGCTTGTTATCTCCACTGATGTTATTTATGCCAGTCATAATGGACTTTTTGGTGCTAGGTGGGACAGAGATGGAAGCAAATGTCTTAATCCACATTTCTTTAAGGTAAGATAATTAACAACTGCTGTCTGAGTTTACTTCTCTGTGAGGTTTAGGTTAAGGAAATTAAAACTGTAGATTAAGCCCAGCCAGAAAAAAAATAATAAAAAAAGCCTATGAGAAAAAGACCTTGGAGTAGTAAATAGCCTTTATCTGCTGAACCCAGTGTCACTCCCAGTTCATATTTAAGATCTTGAAGCACTGAGGCAAAGCAAAATATGACTGAATCACTGATATTTAGGTAAATGCTCCAACTACTGGGCTTTTTCTTAATCAAGATTATTGGTATCCCTGGAACTTTCATCTAGATTTGTGAAATTTTATTTCTGGTCAAAACTGCTATTAGTGTTAACTAATTTTTTTTCCATTTCAGTGAATCAGCAATTTCCTAACAAAATGTTTTCATTTTAGCTGAGATCTGTTCTGGATCCCAGAGCAGCAAGGCAATTCGTACTTGGCACTGGATACCTGACCGTAACTTTGACCCACTGAACAGTAAACAGTTCATTCCTGGCACTGTAAGCCAACCACTTATGAACTGATTGGGTTTTGCTCATTTTCTATAAGTAGAAAAATTATTCATTTGTGAAAGGGAGTTATTCCCTGTCATCCGAGGCCTGGAAGCTCAGAGTTATTCCAAAGCTGACCAGTAAGACCAAGTTTAAATTTAAAATTCTTGGGAAGCAATTTCCTAGGATTTTGTTTTTCTTTTAAACAGTGTTGCCTTGTATTTCCATGACTGTTTCAAGCCCATATCACTGCGAAATTTTCCTCTGTCCTGTCAGTGATTACTCGCTCTTGTTCTCATGCCCCTTCCTCATCTCTGTGAGTCCAAGTACTGCTACCTTCGGGCACACTGTTTCAGGGTATTGATCAAATTAAAACAAAAACAAATTTTTACTGGGTTAATTTTAAACTGGATCAGTTTACCAAGTCACAGAATGATTGATAAGTATGAACAGGGTGTACCACAACCTGACATGTCTCTGTGGTTTCTCCATTCTTTCTTTTGCTTTCCATTTTTTTCACTAATATAGAAGCCATCAGAATGGCTTGCGTTTGTGATGCTGCCATCTCTGGGAGCTGTTAGGCTGATGGTCATTTGGGATTTGTTGAAATATGTGGATTTTGAAAAATACATCAAAAAGTGGAAAAGACCAAGACATTTCATACGTCAAAAACTAATATCCACAAAAGGTTGCAGTTACTTCATCTGACACACATGGAGCACCAGTACCTTTTCACTGCAAATGTCTCTGAAGAAAGTCATAAATCAGGGTGAGCTCATTAAAGAAAGTTCACTTTAATTCAAATAAGACAGAATAAAGGAATACGCTCTAAGTTTGTCAAGTTCCTTTTAAAAAAGTGTGAAGAATGAGATTGAACTAGAAGAGCAACTCCAAGGATATGTATTGAAAGTTAAGTAAGTAGAATTTAAAGCAGGAATTAGTATGGATCAGAACTCATCTAAATTTAATATCTATTTGCATTTGCTCTACATTGTAGTGAGGATGAAATGGACTCTAAACATTTAACTGTCTGATCACCAGAAATTCTATGCCTTCAAAATAGCTCTGGGCTTTGCTCAGCTGAGCAGTGTCAGAGAAGAAATTTATACTGCTGAATTTCTGGGTTCCTTGACCTTGTGGGAATTATTTAAGGTGGCCATACATAAGACGTTGAAGTTATAACAGGGCTATTATTCTATTTATGTCTACATAATACGAGCATGAAGCCACGCTGAATCAGAATGGTAGAACTGTGAGGCTACATAAATGGAGACACAAGATAAATGCACAAGGAACATTCAGCGCAAGATGAAATTGTAAAATGGATATACAAGACATGGCACTCACTATTTCCACAGTGGTGTGGGACATACTGACCATAGCAGTACCTAGCTGGGTTCATAAGAAGAAGAGCTAAACTGAGGAGGTAAATGTTTCCACACCTCTGCAAGTAGTTTGATTGTGTTAGTTTTCATTACACAAAGAGTTGAGGATTGCTTCTGTCTTGAGGTGAGAGGGTTTGGTTCTCGTTGGCACTAAAGGTGCACCATCCTGATCTGACAGTAAGTGAAATGGATTATGTATACTCCACGACCACTAAAAGCTACTGTATTTTTTATGACATTTGACAACTTCTGCTCAGTCTTCCTTGTGCATTAGAAATTATCTTGAAAGTCACTACTACCCAAAACTTAAAAATAGTTTTGATCTACCTTTATACGGCAATGTACTGCAATAGAATTTTGGAACAATGTTACTGTAATACAAAGTTTGTCATGACATACCTTTACCTAAAAGGCTAGCTTCAGGCTACAACACATTAATGTAGTAAACCTTGCAATATTTTGTTTCTCCTGCTTCACAGAGTACATGGGGATAAAGCTGCTGCTTACTGTAGAAAAAAGAAAGAAGCATAATTTCACCCTGTTTGAAATTTAATAACTAAAATAGCTCTTTTCACCATTAAACCTGTATCAATACATCCTGAATTTCTTTCATGTATCTATTTTCATATATCTACAAGTTCCAAATCCTAGAGCTTGATTTTAAGTAGATTTATTTCCATGTGGATCTCTGTGCCACATCTCCTGAAAATCTAGCCGTGAAAACAAATTTCTTTTGGAGAACAAGAAGACATTCAAAAACTTTGGAGTTTTTTGTTTGGGGTTTTGTTTTGGGGGGCTTTTTTGTAGTTTTGAGTGGTAGTAGTAGGTTTTGGTAGAGGTTGGTTTGGTTTGGGGTTTTTTTGGTAGTTTTGGGGGGGTTATTTTTTTAATTCTTTGAAATATACAGGATACACAGTAAGTGCAATGTGTATCATCCCTCTGGTAAGTGGCCTTCTGCGGAAAATCACGTGGCATTTGTCTTTTCCAAAGGCTAGCTTTATCATTTCTCCTCTTGAACCTCAATCTGGGTTATTTGTTTTGAAAGACAAGATGTATTTGTGCTGAAAGTCTCTTCTATCCTGGTCATTTTGATTACTTGTTTCTGGGGCTTTGCTCTTGATTTTACCTGCATGCCTGTTTCTATAGTATATATTGTAGAGTAGATGAGCCAGCCTGACAGTTCCATTACACAGCAAAATAATCAGATCACATGTATATTACACAAAATAACAGCCTTATACCTATATAGTAAATTTAAAAATATTTTAAAGCTGCCACCTGGGAAGGCTCTGTTCCCATACAAGTTCAGCCGACAAAAGTAACCCAGGTTCGGTTATGGCTTGGTAAAGGCCTGTTTTGAAATGTTTCTTGATATCCAGGGGGCTTTGTGGAGACATGCTGGGAGCATTCAGAGCATTCCCATAATGATAAAAACGCAGTTGCACCACAGTTTTGAAACTTATACTGGAGAGTGCTTGAAACTGTACAATTCAGCACTGCTTTGCACTTAGCTAAAGTAAGCGAAGCATGGCTAGTTCAAGGCACCTTTGCTGTAAAAGGGAAACTGCTTTTCTTATTCCAGTGAGAGAGGGAAGAGACCTCGCTGCTTCTGTCATAGAAAGAACAAGTGAGAAAACAAAAAAGAGCTGAGGAAAAGTGAGGGAAAGCGCTTTGGAGAGCAGAGCAGCAGTTTCTGCCTTTGCATGGGGAGGAAGAGAGATATGAAAGACCGTGAAGGCGTCTTTGCTGAGGAGGTACCACTCTAACATCCATGACATCAGTCAGTCCAGTTTTTCCACAGCTCTGGCATAGGAATGTAAGTAGTAGGGCAACAGCTATTTTCCTCCCCTTGAATTTTTCAGCTGTAAACTGAAATTTTTCAGTTGTAAACTGAGTTTTTTAGTTGTAAACAGCTGCCTACTTAGCTTGTGCCTAAAGTCAGTCCTGGAATGTAATGCATACACTGTAAATCAAACAAAACAAAAAAGTCCTGCTGCCAGATTTCCTGTGGTTTAAGCTGCATGTTCAGTTGAGGTCTTCAGATCCTGTTGAAATTAATGTCTCCCTTGCTTCCAGAGTAGCTGAATCAGTCTCTGCTTTGTAGGGGTGTATTAATGATTCACAAGAGGGGAAATAGTAGCCAAGCACAGACCATTTGGAAATAACCAGTTGTGTTCAAATTGTCATCATAATGTACACGCATGGAAATAATCAGTATTCAAAAACTTGGTTTTATACAAATAATTAGAAGGGATTTATTAAGTAATTTGTCTCTCTTTTTCCTTCTCTTTTCTTCCTTCCTGTCTCTGAGAGATCTCCGTTTCCCATGCATGATCTGTAGATCAACTTGGGAATGATTTTCTCAGCAGTAAGCAGTGGGTCATGTCTCATGCACATTGACCTTACTATAAATGCATTCCCCTCAGCAGCTGGAAAGAAAATTATCAACATCCAAAAACTGAGTGAAAATAATAATGGGTATCCCACCAAGAACCTGGATATAACAAAATACTGTAATGCTGAAGCATTCTAAGAAACTCTTTTAGGAGTCTCCCCTCTTTCCCTTAATGTTCATCACTGACTAGATGTTATAAGATTGCCATAAATTGAACTTGTATTGAGAAGTTTTCCATGTCAACCCCTTAGGGCATCTGATTATAGGTTTGACCTTTTGAGATTCTGTGTATTTCCCACTTAATCAGTGCTGGAATGAGTTGCTGCTAAGTAGGATCTATGGGAACCCTATGGGAAAAGCAAAGCCATCTAAAAATAATGAGTCTCCTTCCCCCTCCTTCCCCTCCTCTCATTTTTGAGCTCTATTAGGCCATGACAACAGTCTTAATCTAGGCTAAAAAAAAGCATTATATGGCATGTGATATTTGTATTATACTGGGAAAAAGAAGTCTGAGAAGGACTTTTGGCAGCCTGAAATGTAAGTGAAATTTTACAACATTGTCAAAAAATGCTTCACCTCCCACCTGCTCTTTCTTTCTTTTCATACTAAAATTTGTTTGGTTGAGCTAAGGCCTTGTGAAGCTTTTAATATCCAGTACCTATGATTTTGACAGTGATTGGTTCTCTCACTTTTGGACAAGAATACGAAATGGGACCATTGCCATTTTGTCTTGTTCCAATAACACACTTGGTGGTTTAGACATAATCTCACACAGTAGCCAGTTCAGTCATCAGTTCATTTCTCAGCAGTTGAGGCCTGTGGGTTTTTTCCCTGCCATGCACTTTGGTTTCTTCTCATCTTCCTCCATCTCCCTCTCCTTGAAGCCCCCCTCCTTTTATGTCCTCCTCCCCCAAAAAAACTGTCTGTGAAACTGAACAGCATAATAGATGTAATTAGACCTTCAGTAATAGGACTGGATGGAGCAGGCAATGAGACTCCTTCTCGGGAAGCAATCAGTACATTAGGTCCCCAGGACTGAAACTGCATTTAACAAGGTTTGGGGCTTAGGGATTGTTGGTCTAGGCTTCTGCTGCTTCACAAGAGAAAGCCCTATCCAGAATGCAAATCTTCATTTACTATAGTTACAAAAGGGAGGAAAAAAAATTAGCCTCTTTATTACACACATAATGAAGCAAACTGTTATCTGTTGATATATTTTTTCCTGAGCAGTAAATCAACTATTCACAAATGCTAGTAAGCATAAATATAGATTTAATCTGCACTTTCAAACCATTTCCTGGGGTTTTTTTCATCCATCCATGGAAGAAGAAAGCCTTAAACTTTGTCAAACTGACACTAGCATTTTTCCATGCAGATTTAATGATTCATCTAATAAAGTTATTGAAGATGCAGTCCCTTTTGATGGGAATGTAGATGTGGCAAAGTTTTCATGTGGTTTGTTGATTTATGTTCCCAACTGTGTAGGATAGTAAACACATGAAAAATTTACCTTTTTAAAATTAAATTCTCCCATAATTCCAATCTTATCCCTACCTAACTGAACTCTCTATCTCCATTCAATTTCCCTTCCATAACAGGATGTGGTGTGTACTCTCACATAATTTCCTTAGTTGTCATTTGTATGAGTGTGTACTTCCTTATTTCAATCACCTTATACCATGACCTTGACATGTATGGAGAGCAAAGAGAGGATTTCCATCCTCATTCAGGGTCAGATCTTTTGCATGATGTAGGACAGAGACAGGGAGAAGGCGGTAGAGTCAGACACATCCAAAAGCAGAAGAATGTTCCTGAGGTCACTGTTCACAGAATGGGAGGAGAAAGAAAGGCTTTTAAACCTTCATTTCCTTATAATGGCATGTGTATCGAAAGCAGGTGGAGGAGGTCAGTATACTGAACTGATCTTGACCAGAAGCCCACTAAAGTTCAGAGCCAGTGACCCACAGGACAGCTAACCTGGGCAGGCACCACACACCCAGTGTGACCACCAGGCTGTGCCATGCTGTCCTGTGCTGTTCTGTGCTGTGCCATGTTGTGTCACATGCATTCCTTGTCCATGGGACAGATTCAGCCCATGCCTGGTGCTGGGGAAGCCTGTAGGCATCTCTTGCTTGTCACTGCCATAACCCCCCCCAGCAGGATCTCGCCCTTGTTAACCATAAGTTAAAGAGTTCTTCTGAGAAAATCTTTAGGAACAGAGTTGGTTTATTGTAAGGAAATTATACATGACCTCAAATGAATGAAAGGGAGAGTTTCTCTGCGTGGAGAGGACCTGCTCTGCTCAGCATGCTACGGGAAAATGCACCAGGACTCTGTCTGATGCTACATGAATGTGGGGTGGCCAGCGCCTTAAAAGTTGTAAGATGATGCTTGCTACTTTTATTCCTCTTCTTATTCTGTCTTATTAAAGCAGTTATTAAGTAATTAATTTGTTGTTGAGCCTTTCTTACTAAGATACAGAAAGACCCCTGGGATGTCTCTCTCTTACCTCACCTCACCTCACCTCACCTCACCTCACCTCACCTCACCTCACCTCACCTCACCTCACCTCACCTCCCACCCGCTGTGTGCCCAGTGCAAAACACTTAGAGTTATAACCCTTTACAGGGTATGCTCCTCTGTAAAAAAAGAGTTGTGAGATATGCCTGATTGGAAGAGAAAAGGCTTCCAGGTGACCTAATTGTGGCCTTGCAGTACCTGAGTGGAGCCTACATGAAAGATGGAGAGAAGCAATTTACAAAAGCATGTAGTGACAGGACAAGGGGGGATTAGCTTCAAACTGAAAGAGGGTAGGTTTAAATCAGATACTAGGGAAAAATTATTTGTTCTGAGTGTGGTGAGGAACTGACACAGGTAGACCAGAGAAACTATGGAGCCTCCATCCCTGGAAATGTTCAAGGCCAAGTTGGATGGGGCTCTGAGCAATCTGGTCTAGTGAAAGGTGACCCTGTCCATGGCAGAGGGGTTGGAAGTAGATGTTCTTTAAACTCTTTCCAACCCAAACAATTCTATGATTATGTGTCTGCCACCAGCAAAGCTGCTACCTTGCCTAGAGTAATTTCTTAAATCGATCGCCCCTTACAGGTCTTTAATTCCTCTGATACAGGCTCTCAGAATCTATTGCTCTATCAAGAAGCAATGTTTCTCACTTCTCCACACAGAAATTCCTATTTCCTCTGCATTTCCACAAATCT
The DNA here is from genome assembly GCA_013398115.1 of Falcunculus frontatus. Classification (NCBI taxonomy): domain Eukaryota; kingdom Metazoa; phylum Chordata; class Aves; order Passeriformes; genus Falcunculus; species Falcunculus frontatus. The sequence goes on from VZRV01007028.1 coordinate 206,696, forward strand.
TCCCTTGTCTTACTGCCACGCATTATGTGGTCTGTATTTTTTTCACATGATGTATTTTTCAGGCACAGTATTATCAATTTACAAACTTTCTTTTTTCTTGATTCTTTTTTTCAATCCAAATACACTCTTTAACAGAAGATATTTAGTGGTAAGTGGCTTCATTCATTCATTCATTCCAAACTTTCACCAGTATACTGTTAAGACTTAGATTAAAAATGACACTGGTTATATACCATTTCCATATATTTATATGCAATAAACCTTATATTTACTTTGGAACTAAGTCATGAGTTTAAAGCAATAATTTTTTTTCTTTTCTTTTTTCAATTTGCCCAATTAATAGAGGTATTTAATAATTTTTATAATTTTCCGGAATATTCACTGTGTAAATTTTAGAACTACATGGCACAGTGTTTTCAAATCCCATAAGGGCACTGTCAAATATTTCAGGTTTTACTACTATAGTGATGATAAATAATTTAAAAGTTAGGTTGCATGCAAATGTAAGACTTAGAGATGTTTGTTCTCTCCTTTATTTAAACAAGGTCATAAACAGGAGGTTAGAAGGAAAACTATGCAAAATTTTTATGGCAGGTGGAAGAGGAAAGCTTTTGTGCTGATATTTTTTTGGCAATATTGGTAATCCACTAGAGTTTTCCTGTCAGGAGTTACAAAAGAATCTCAGTACAATGCCTTCCCATTGTTCTACAGTATTTTCCTTATGGTCTTAGATCAATACAAACTAGATATGCTTCTTTGACACAGAATTGTCCTTCAAATCTTGCCGTGTGTTTCTTAGGTCTTAACTAAAGGGTTATTTTGTGGTTATCTTTGATCCTTCTCAGTGACTGAATGAATCTGTGGCTGGCTAAGACTGAAGCTCTACCGATCAACCCATCCTTGTGATACCTTGCAAAACTAGCTTGAAAGTTAACTTATATCAATATAACAGGCAACTTGCCTGGGCCCCATGGGTGCAAAGGCCTAATTGAAAGGAAGGGGATAATCAAACTGATGGCTTTGACTACAGATAATGAGCACTGCTATGGGAGAAAATCTATTATCAAACTAATCCCAAGAGGTTTGAAACAGAGTAGCCTCATTCTACATCATTAAAAGCTTTCTTTCAAATCGAGAGGACACATCTCATCCAGAGACATCAGAATTACAAAGGTGCTTCTAAAGCTGTGGTCAGTCAACAAGGCTGATATAAATTTCCTAAACTCATGTTGCCTGTATGAAATTAATTTTGCAGGAGATAAGGAGATAAATGGCTTCCAGATAACTAAAAATTTGAAACATCAGCTCTGGTAGTGAAGTAAGATCTCAAATATTACAAAAGATTAATATACTAAATGAAGTTGATAGAAGTACAGGCATTTTTATATGAGTTCAGAGCAATAGTTCACCTTTTGCCTGTTGACAGAAAATATTGAATGATTACGGAATTTTGAAAACTCCGTCAGAGGTGATCCTCTCAGCTACAGAACTGTCAGTGGACAATACCAGGATTGGTATAGTAGTTTGGTTGCAATCACACCTAAGTTAACTAATGCGCAGCTGTTGTGGGTCGAACATGAGTTGATGGACAGATCTTTCAACAAGTAGTGCTCATCGAAATTTACATATTTAAGCCCTATGGAGACACAGGAAGTTCCATTTTGGTTTGAGCCTTCCTGCAGCAGAGGGGGGGGTATATGGGCACCAGGCTCTGTTCTTCGGGGCAGCCCCGGGCCTCCCCTTGCCCACTGCCCAGGCACAGGCCCCGGGTGCCTGCGGGAAAACCCTTCAGAGCCGCGGGCAGCTGAGGAACAGCCATAAACTGCTGCAGAGCCGAGACCTCCCGGAGCGGCTGCTGAGGAACCCCCCTCCCCCTCCCCATGTGGCCCGCACAGATCCGGCAGGAGCTGATGGAACTTTCTGCAACCAACTCAGCCTATACTGAACTGCAAGATAACGTCAAATAACCAGCAGCATAAAGGGAGTGAGGCTTTCTCCATCATACAGCCTGAACAACGAAGACCACTCATCAACATGGCGTCTTCAAGGTCAGAGAGAAAGAGAAGGTGAATGAAGCTGAAGATGGCGGCGGGGAAAAGAGGGCGGAGTCGTGCCTTCCACGTGCAGCTTAAACCTGCTTTTTGCAGACCGTGGTAAAAACTGTAATGTCACAAACTGGTTTTCTCTTTAATCCATTTAAAGACATGGGGGNATGTTAAAAACTGTACTATCACAAACAGTTTTTCTCTTTAATCCATTTAAAGACACAGGGGAATGAGAATTCTGTGTGCAACCTGTGAGAGAAACAAAGGTGACCATGCCAGGTTACCCAGGAGCTGTGAGAGGTTGTGAGAGACTTTTAAAATTTCTGTGAAGAAGAGAGCTGTTGTTTTCAGGCTGGAATTTATCTATCCTTAAACGAGAGTACCCCATGTGCACCCAGGGTAACAGTGTGGAAGAGACTGTGATTTCTTTCCATGGGAGAGATATTTTTTATGGCAGCAGATTTTCAAGGGGGGCTGTTGCTGGTGCAGTTTGGGAAACCACGAGATGCGAAAGAGACCTCTATTTCCTCAAATAGTAGAGAGACTTTTAAGAACTGTAAATGCTGACCAAGAATCATCCTTTGTTATCCTTTGCGTGAGTTGGATACGAGGGGGTGCTGGAGAAAAGGGGGTTTTGTTTTAATTTCTTATTATTTCTTTTTACTCTTAATTCTGTTAGTAATAAACTTTTTCATATTCTTTAAGTTTGAGCCTGCTTTGCATTCCTCCAAAATCTCCTATCTCACAGAAGGTAAGAAATGCAAACTAAACCACTACAGCAGCTGAATTTCCCTGTCTTCCTTGTTTGAGCTTTCCACTGAGTTTTCCATATCTGCCTTACAATCCAAGGTTTTAGTACTTTTAAAATGTATATATAATAACAATGTGCTTTTAAGAATGAAAATCTAGTTCTTATGTTGAGTGCCATGAACAAAGGGAACTTCTTTTTAGTTTACTTGAGACAGGGTTGTTTGTGAACAAATGGATTTTATTTTCTCTTCTGAGTCAACTCTGAAAGTGCCCTAAGTTGGCTGTAAAATGGTGAAGTGTTCATATTAGTTAAATCTATCATAAGGATTCCTTGACTGGAATTTAGGTTACATGTATAGTACCTTACTTATGATAAATTCAATATTTTCATGTATATCACTTAACACACGTGTTAACGTCATAGCAATTTGGTGTATCTTCAAGTGTAGAAATCAGGCATAAAGTTATAGTTGGCAGCAATTTTCAAATATGAGTGGGTGGGTTCACCTTGTTTGGCTGCCAGGTGCCCACCAAGCCAGTCTATCACTCCCCTTCCTTAAAAGAACAGGGGAAAAAGTCTAAAAATAGAGGTGAATGGGTTGAGAAAAGAAGAGCGAGATCACTCAGGAACTACTGTCATGTGAAAAACAGATTTCATAGAATCATGGATTGCTTTGGGTTGGAAGGGATCTTAAAGGTAACCTAGTTTCAACATCCCTGCCATGGACAGGGACACCTTCAACTATGCCATGTTACTCAAAACCCCATCCAACCTGGTTTGAGCACCTCACAGTAAAGAATTTCTTCCTAATATTTAACCTACTCTCCTTCACTGTAAAGCAAATTGCTCTTGTCCTGTCACTGTATCCCCTTACTAAATGTCCATCTCCAGCCTTCTTGTGCTTTTTTTTCTGGGATGTGGTTAATTTTCTTCCCAGTGGCTGGCATGGGGCTGTGTTTTTGATTTATGCTGAACACTGCATTGATGTTTTTGTTATTACTGAACAGGGCTTACAAAACCCAAGGCCTTTTCTGCTTTGTGTACTGCCACTCTGGTGAGGGGGCTGGGAGTGCATGGGAAACTGGGAGGAGACATAGCCAGGACGGGTAACTCCAACTGACCAAAGGGATATTCCAGACCATATGACATCATGCTCAGTACATAAAGTGAGAGGGAGAAGGAGGAAAGGGGAGTGTTTGGAGTGATGGAGTTTTTTTTGAAAGTGATTGCTACATGTGATGGGACCCTCTTCTTCTGAGGATGGCTGAACACCTGCCATGGGAAGTAGTGAAAGGATTCCTTGTTTCGCCTTGCTTGCGTATACAACTTTTGCTGTACCTATTACAGTGTCCTTATGTCAACCCACGATTTTTTGGCTTTTACTCTTCCTAATCTTCTCTACAATCCCAGTGGTGGGGAAGTGAGTGAGCAGATGTGTGGTGGTACTTGATTGCTGGCTGGGATTAAACAATGACACTTGCAGGCCCCCTCTGAGTACTGGAAGGTTTCTGCAATGTCTTGCCAGAGCCTTCTGTTCACCAGGCTGAACATCCCAAACTCTCTAAGCCTGCCTTCATAAGAGAGGTTCTCCAGCCCTCTGATCATCTTTATGGCCTCCTCTGGACTCATTCCAATAGGTCTGTGTCCTTCTCATGTTGGGGCTTCCCTGAGCTGGACACAGCACTCCACGTGGGGTCTCACAAGAACTGAGTAGAGACACAGAATCCCCTCCCTCACCTTGCTGGCCACACTGCTTTGGATGCACCCCAGGACACGTTTGGCTTTCTGGGCTGCAAGTGCGTATGGCTGGGTCATGTTGAGTTTCTCTCATCAATCAACATCTCCAAGTCCTTCTCTTCAGGGCTGCTCTCAATCCTTTCTCCACCTAGCCTATTTTAGTGTTTGGGATTGCCCTGGCCCAGACACAACACTTTGCATTTAGCCTTGTTGAACTTCATGATGTTCACATGGGCACAGTTCTCAATCCTGTCAAGGTGTCTCTAGATGGCATCCCTTCCCTCCAGCATGTCAACCACACAGCTTGGTGTTGTTGGCAATCTTGCAGAAGGTGCACTTGATCACACTGTTCATGTTGCCTACAAAGATGGCAACCAGTGCCAGTCCCAATAGTGACCCCTAAGGAATGCCACTCATAACTGGACTCCACTGGCACATTGAGCTGTTCATCACAACTCTGTGAGTAGAACTATCAGCCGATTCCATATATACTTAGCGATTCATCCATCAAATCCATGTATCTCCAATTTAGAGACAAGGATGTCATGCAGGACAGTGTCACAAGGTTTACACAAATCCAGATAGATTTGGGGAAACTAATTTATTTCATTGCCAATCAAATCAGGCTAGAATGATCATATATAAGAAAAAAATCTAAAACACACTTTTCTTGTCCCCTTCCCTGAAAATTCTATGGGAATTGACCACTGTGTGAGGTCATGGTCAGTATAACATGCACTTGAAATAGAAAAGCATACACACTATTTCTTCTTTTTGTGCCTTGCTGTCCCTTCTGACTCACAGTACTGTGAAAGGCACCAAGAGGAAGAAAGAGGTACAGGTCTTTCCTTTCACTTGACTGTTGGGGTAGAAATCATGAACTCTGGAAGCAAAAATTTGCATGGGCAGCAACAATGAGTGTAGAGGGAAAAGTACACTAATGAGATGTGTTTGGTTTGCATGGCAAGCTTATGGTACAGATGAGGGCTACAGGGGTGACTTCTCTGAGAATCTGCCAGAAGCTTCCCCCGTGTCCAACAGAGCCGGTGCCAGCCAGTTCCAAGACTGACCCACCCCTGGCCAAGGCTGAGCCCTCAGCAAGGTGGTACTGCCTCTGGGAAAATGCATTTCAGGAAGGAAAAATTACTGCAACAGAGAAAAGAGGAGTGAGAATATATGAGAGAAACGTCTCTGCTGACACAGAGGTCAGTGCCAAAGGGGAGGGATGAGGAGCTGTAGCTGAGATTCCCCTGCAGGCTGTGGTGCAGACCACGGTGAGGCAGTTGAGCCCCCGCAGCCGACATCCATGATGGAGCAGAGATCCACCTGCAGCCCATGGAAGACCCAAGAAGGTGGATATGCCCAAAGGATCTGTAGCTGTGTGGAGACAGGATCGCACTCTGGGGCAGGTTTGCTGGGTTTCATTTGTGATCCTTTGGGGGACCCATGCTGGAATAGGCTGCACCTGAAGGACTGGACTGCATGGAAGAGACCCACGCTGGAGCCGTTCATGAAGAACTGTTGCCCATGGGAAGGAGAAGGACTCATTTTTGAGAAGTTTGAGGAGGACTGTCTCCCATGGAAGAATCTCAAACAGGAGCAGGGAAAGCAGTCCTCCTCCTGAGGAGGAAAATACATGTGTGGTGCGTTGACCACAACCTCCATTATCTGTCCTTTGGCACTGCTAGGGGGAGGAGTTAGAAAATTGTGAATAAAGTTGAAAACTGGAAATAAAAAGGGAAAGCTAGGAGGAAGGTATTTTTAAGACTTGGTTTTATTTCTTATTATCCTTCTCTGATTTATTTATAATAAATTTAGTTAATTTCCCAAAGTCAAGTCTATTTCGTCCATGATGGTAACTGGTGAGTCGTCTCTCCTTGTCTTTTTCTCAACCCACAAGGCTTTAATTATGTTTTCTCTTGCTTCTCTTGCAGCTGAGGAGAGGGAGTGATAGAGCACTTTTGTAAGCACATGGCATCCAGCCAGGGTCAACCCACTACCCGAGGAAATAACACAGTTGACAGACACCTTAGTATGTAGAGAACAGAAGAGAAAATTGCAAGAGAGAGAAGAGATTAGGATGGTAGAAGTAAATAGAGTAAAATTTAAGAGAAGATCAGACAAAGAAAAACATACTGAACATAAGATTACAGAGAAGCTACCTAATCTGGAAAATAAAACCTCTCAGTTTTAATTTTAAAAGATAAAGAAAATAACTCTAATAAAAATAAGAAAAAAAGCATGACAGGTGGTCCGCAGAACATCTGTATTGCACTTTGCTGCAGCTTTTGTTGGATACTTAGAACTAAGATTTACCATGACATTATGTAAGGTTACAGCTCACATCAAGGTTTCTGGGTGTGATTTGCCACTTCTTTCAGCTCTTACTTCTGAAGAATCACTTCTAAAATCAATTCTGGTTCTCTCAGTTGCCATTTAAATACCAACCCTGAAAATTAAAACAAAGACCTTGGGATCCCTTAAAAAACCACATATTTTATTTCTTATTAACTCCGCACACTTATCTAATGCAATTGTGAAATGTAAATTTGGTTTGCTTGCTGAGAAAAATAGCACACTAATACAATCTGGTGAGTTATAGTCAGCCCGCTCCTGGATCAGAACATCACTTGCTTCTGATACCTCAGTTTCAAGGGTGCTTTTAGGGATTTTGCCTGCTTACTTACATAGACAGGTCTCAACCTTGGACTTTGGCAAGCAGTTTTACTATGACTTGCAACGGGAATTTTTGTTAGGTCTGTAGGTGGGAGAGAGGGAGGAAAGACACCTCCCATTCAGAAGACATGGGTATTCTTCTTAGTTGAATGAGGGTAACTTGTGACTTGCCATCTTGTACTATTTCATGGATACATTCCGAAAAACTGCCAGACTTGCGTCATGTTTTCCTTAACTGTGTGATTCTGACACGCAAAGCAGAAGAGGCCTTGTTACTATGCTGCTGTGCGACAGGTGAGTGTCTGAGCCAATAATCAGTCATGTGATAGGCTGGGGAGATAACTTGATGGCCTTCAGTACCTGAGAGCTTCACTGAACCAGAGTCAGGCATGCACCAGTATTCATGGGATGTTGGGGAAATGAGCGTTCTGTGGTCTCTGCATCAATGCCCATCTTTGCATACTGGAAGACAGCAGATGATACTCAGAACCTACCAGATTTAATTGGAAAGTTTTCATTGACAGCAAGAGAAGCAGGATTACTGACATGATTTCCACTTGTTTTTTTGAGCTTTGTGGTTGGTAAGGCTGTTAAGGATCAGCCACTTCCGTGGAAGGACTGCATTTTGCCCAGAGACAATTAGAGACAGTTGCTAACAAACCTTGCTGTGCCTTGTGTTCCTGGAACATAGGGGTGCTTAATTTTTCGCTGCAGATGGAGAACAGAAATGTTATTTTGCCATTATCTGGCTGCAAATGAAAAAACAAAACCCCAGGGCTGTCCCCCTGCTAAACCATTTTGGTGTTCTCATCAAGTTATGAAATATTTCATAAACTTATACTTTCAATAGTAATCTCAGGATAAAGAAGAAATAATCATTTAACTTTTTAAAACCTTTCAGAGGGAAAAAAGTCCAATTTGGAATACAAGTTAATTAGTCCAAGGCTGAAAGATTCAATTTAAATAATGAACTGCAAATCCTTAAGAAGTTAGAGCCATATACTTTAACTTATTCTTGTGATCATCTTGCTCCAAAACTCTTGATTTTCATCGTTGGGAAAACCTACCTTAATGCTAAAAATTCAATTGTGCGAGTAAGACAGTCTCAGCAGTTTTGTGTTCATGTTTTGAAGGTGTGCTGTTTACATGAGAAGATAGACTATTTTTACCAGATAATTTTTCATCATACAACTAGATGACATGAATTGACAATACAAATGTCATTATCCAAAATATAAACAAGATTTCTGTATTTAATTTCAATCGAATTATAACAAAGGAATTTTCTTAATTAGGTACTATTTAAACAGATTTTTTCAAAAGTTTTAGATATTTTGAGCCATAATTTAAATGTTTTAGTTATGTATGCTTATAATAGCAAGCTATTATATATTTTAATTTTACTGGAAATCAAGAGAATCTCCTCATGGTAATAGGCCATGTTCACAATTCTTTGGATTGAAAGAGAAAAGGATGAGGCAGCCACAGGGATAGCAAGATAGCTAATAAATCAGAATCTGCCTGAAAACCATGCAAGGCTGGGGCAAGCAAATACAAAATAACAATATGAATTTAAAGGATACATAATGAAAAAAATATCACTCTTTGGTAAATGTGATTGTTTACGAGTATTAAACACATTGATATCATCAGGGACTGCTGGTGCTCTTCACACTGCTAAGGGTTTGCCTGCAGCTGATTCTCACAAGAGACTGCACTAAGCCTTCTACGTTCAGTGAACAAACCAGTTCCTCAAGTTGTCAAGGATATTAATTTCAGACTCTTAAGAAAGGCTAAACCATATTTCTAATGTCATAGAGGACATATAAACCTGTGTATTGCTATTAGTTTACTAAAATTTTAAACCTTGGAGAGCCTTATTTGCTGATACTTTAAAAAGTAAAAGATCAGGTCAAAAACAGTAAGAGAAAGGGCTATAAGTTTTTATATAAAAAAGTTCTTCTCTATCAGTTTCAGCAGCTCTTTCAGCAATCTCTTTCTCTTGGGTAAAAAGAAATGTAACAGAGAAAAAACAAGTAGAAGAAATCAAAGATAACTGATAGAGGTGGTGATGATGTTTGATGCTTTATCTAATTAACACCTCTGGTATTATTTGTTTTACTTCTACTTTCTGCCTTCAACTGAAAGCTGTCGGCAAGTTGTTCTCCAGAAAAATTCAGCTTTTTTTTTTTATTATTCTGTTGGTTTTTTCTCTTATTTTATGGATAAAGATGCATTTTAGAATTTCAGTTCCTCTTGGAAGCACAGTCTTTCTTTCTCTCTTTCTCTCTTTTTCTTACTTTCTCTCTCTCTTTCTTTCTTTCTTTTTGTCTTTCTTTCTTTCATTCGTTATCAGTGGGGACACCTGATTGCTATTTTGGTATAAATAACTACTGAAATACCCATTTTATGTTTATCCTGACCTTTGAACACGGTTATCCTGCTTTCTGAAAACCATGTGAAATACCTCCCAGAAATAATGAATACCTGAAGATTAAATTTCTCACAGAAAATTCCAGCTTCAATAGGTTGTCAAGGTTTTATACACCTGAAAAGAGTATTTAATGACCGGAGAGTTTAGCAGTCTTACGTAATGTCTACTCTAATGAGTATATTAAAAGTTTCTTTTATTTTGATTTGTGCAAGACTGGGTGCTGTCAGAACTTCACAAAATTGCTACTAATGAATAATATTCTTTGTAAGTATGGGCTTTTTTTTTTCGTTTGTTCTTGTCTAAACTCTGCTCTGAGATTGTTGTTTGCAAAGCTCATGACCTTAAACAACTTCAAATGAACAGTTCTGTACTTCTTAAACATTCATATGTCTCTGTTTTTAATAGAAAATTGTTTGTGGAGTTTTATTTCCTGGTTCAAATGGAATAAAAAAAATATTTGGCTTTGAAATTTTGGTATGTTGATGATGTGCAGTGAATTATGTTCATAAAAATTTTCAGAGACTTCAAGTGCACTATCCTTCTCTACACTTCTGCATTAATCATCTGAGTCATTTGTCCTTTGAGCTGTGCATACAAATGTGCCTGCTCTATGATCTCAGGTATCTCAATTATAGGAAGATTTCTTAGTTAGCTATGCCATATCATCAAAACCTAATTTGTGTTTCAGAAGAGTGAGGGGTAATTCCATTAGTGTACTTACTCATACATCTTCAGGGGAAGGAAAATTGTACGGTATTTGTGACCAGGCATGTCTTACAGTTTTACAACGCAAATCCATATTTTAGTTATGACTTCAACCTTGACCTGTGAGTTAAACCCAGTGTTTTATCCATTTACTCTCTGAAGCCTGAAACAGGATGCGCATGTGAAATAGGTGTTTGGAAGTAAGTTTTCTCTGATTTGCATACTGCCATATTTGTAATTATTTTTGTTTGACATGGTACAACTGCAAGTAGCATAAAATCAAAGGCAGTAAACCAGTAAATTGTTTTGCTGCTTGCCTGTTAGCAGCATGCTAAGAATCCTAGAGTTATTACTAGGCAAACTAACAAGAATTTTAAGCTCCAAGCCTGAAAACAAATTTTTTTTATTCCCTCCCCCACTTCCTCTGTTTTAATGTAGACGCTGTATTTCATGCCTTCCTTTTCATTCTTTGAAATGTGTTCATGCCGTTTAATACACTTTGGAAATGGTTTTCAAGCTTGTCAAAAGATTTGTTAGGCATGGATAAAAAGTCAAGCTTGTTGCCTTCTGGAGCAATTAACAAAATCACAGATAGCCTGTTTCTTGGCCTGTTTTCTCAGTTCTGCCATCAGTACAATTATCCACAATCAAGAAAAGTTTTCATATAGAAACGAGGGTTAGAAAATTAAAGTTCATTCTATGAAATATAACTGGTTTTAATGCTTCTTCATCAGCCCCTCCCAAGTAGTTTTTGTCAGTATCTTGAAACACTTTCATATTTTTGCAGTTCTGGAGACACTCTCAGAAAGGAGTATTTTGGTGTTTAGTACTGTACTAATTTTTAAGCTGGTTTTTCCAAAATGAAAGATCTCTCTTCCAGCATTCACAAATAGATTTTGTTCCAAAAAAAGTGTTAACATACAGAGGATTTTAGTTAATACACCTTTTAATTTTAATATGTATTTCCCCAGTGAGATAATATTCCCATTGTTAGCACCGTAACTTCACTGCATGCTGAAACAGCCTTCATTATGCTGGATAAGCAGGCCAATCTCCTTTTAGATTACATTTTCAGATTTACATTTTTTTTTCCTGTTTTCTTCAACTGTGATAGATCAGCTAGGTGAAAGCAAATGAGATTTTTCATTATTCCTAATAATGGAGTGCATTATTGCACAAACTTGTGATCAGCTTTAAAAGAATTTGATAGTTTCTCATATAAGTTTCCCCTTCATATAACAAGTCTGTTGCCAAATTTTTAAATGAAGAATGTGCTTAAATCAGTCTGAAGATGCTTTGGAATATAACAACTTATATAACTGCTGTTAGCCTCCCTATGTAATTTTTCTTTTAAGAGGGATAACACATTTCAAACAGTAGCAATGACTTGCATTTTGAAATAATGTAGTTATGGGGGGTAGGGCTAACTTCTCAAGCCCTCACTCTTTTACAAGTGAAACCACTTTTGTCACTAAAGATTATATGTTTGATTGAAGCTGGGGGAAAAATAAATTGTAGTCGAGTATCACAGTTCTTTAATTGCTGTTGATGACGCATCTGTCCAGCCCTGGTCACTGAAGTACATAATGTAATATGTTCTTAATGAGCCTTTTAATCAGAGATCTTAAAATTTCCTATTTTCCCAGTTCAACATTTTAATTAATTTAAATAAAAAACCAGAAAGATCCAACGTGAACTAAAATATACCCAAAACTATTCTGGACTTTGTCTTTTGCCATCTTGCTAAAGAAAACTCTTTTTGAAGAGACAGTTGAACAGAGCCTAACATGACTTAAAACAGAACAGTTTTAAGCCATGTTAGGAGAAAAAAATTACTATACATTTTCACTAACTTTAGTAGTATTTTGTAATCATTATCTCTTCCTTGCATATGTTGCATTTAAAATGCAAATTGAGGTGCATATCAACATTCCACAGTTCTGGTGAAACAGTAACTATTTATGTTGTTTTTCATATGATCCCCCTCTTCTGTCATCTTCCCAAACTTCATCTCATTTTTAGTGTACATCAGTGTAAGTGTTATCTCAAAACTATCTTTTAGTCATTACTATTTTAGTTTTAATTTGACTGGTAAGATCGTGTGTACTTTGACTGCTACTTTGATCTGAGGATTGAAAACTACAGGTCCATTTCTGAGGAAGAATTTTTGAAAACATTGCTGTGGGATCCTGTATTTTATTGTGGTTTACTAATGGTGGCCTGAATCTACATATGTGTAAAGTGAGGGAAGCATGTTGTTGATTTATTTCCCTGTCAATCCCATGAAGTGGCACAGAATTATCTAGAATTTCTATTCTTTAATGACTGATGACAAAGTGGTGATTTCACAGATATATCAGTACATAACTCTGGGACTGCACATATTATAACAACTGGCCTAGTTTCAAGACAGTAGTATTTACAAAAAACAACGTGGAGTACATGCATTTTCCTAGGAGTTAAAAAGAGGATCTAAAAGACATGTTGGAATTTCACATTTTTAATAAATAAAATTAATCCATTTTTACTAGTGCAAAATAAAAAATATTTTGAGAGTAAACACATTTTGTTTTGTTTGGATTTTTACCTAAAAATATTATTTTCTCCAATATTAAAAAAAAAAAAAAAAGAGGAAATAAATCTCTTCAGAACAGCCATCAGAACATTTAATCTATTTGGTTTTTAAATTAAAATTACTTTAGTTTTTGATGACCAGATATCTTAAACTACAAAACAAAAAGTTTAGTGCTGATGAAAGCACCTGAGAATTTCTACCCCAAACATATTTTTATGCCCTATAGTAACTTTTCAACAATAGAAATAAAGAAGAAAATTGACAGAGTAAATATACTGATATTGACTATGATGAAAGAATTTCACCGATAAATTTCATAGATTAGTATGTTTTAAATGGAATGCATTTGAAGACAATTTTCCAAACCCCAAAACCCTATAGTCTGAATTACAATGACAAACGCTGTGGCATGTTTATTTCCATTATGTCTGTTGGTGAGATGTTTCACACTTTACCTAGCTGCAATTTTTGACCTCCCTAATCACTGAAGATAAATTAATCATATAAGACCAGGTTTTGTAACCAAGACTTAATAGTTTTAACTTCATTTTTATTTAAAGGCCAAGAACAAAATTATTTCTGTTTTTCTACCAAGGAAGAGAGAAATCTGGATTTCTGATCACTGGAAAAATATGGGAATCCATTATCAAGATTCTCATCAACTAATTCTGCATTTTGATTTCAGTAGTTTTGAACTTTGCCGGAGTGTAACAGCACCAGTTTGGATGACTGACCTTCATATATAGATTTTTGGAACTCACAGATTTATTGAGTATCTCAACACCCTGAGCTTCAGAGGACTACCTAAAATGAAATCACAGGACTTAGAGCATTGTCGAGAGGATCCTTGAACTCTGGCAGTCATGACCACGTCCATGGGGAGCCTGCTCTAGGGACTGACCACTCTCTCAGTAAAGAATCTTTTCCTAAAGTCCCATATGAACTACCAAATAATCTGTCTGTGTCACCTCTGTCATTTCTATGACAGGTCTTGGACTGAAGCTGTGCTGGCAGGTATTTTTGTTGTGAAACAGGTGATGTGATAGCTGAAGGGCCGGAGAATATGGAGGGATTATTTCTCAGGTAAATCTGTCCATTGAGTCAGTCTGCGTTCACACAGGACCTCTTCCAGAAAACAGTTTATGTGTTGTGGTGGCTGAGCCAGCAGCGGTTGAAGCCGAGGAGCCAAAGAACTCCGGAGCAGGAGAAGCCCGTTGGTGGGCCAGCTCTGAAGTTTAAGATCACCGAGTGAGGGTGAGAAGCCTCCCCCATCGGGCTTTGTGGTTCTATGCAAATTTGGTCTGTTTGGTTGGCCCATCGACCCATGCCTGTTACGCCCTAAAAGGTTGTAACCCTGCCTTCGCTCTGCCCCTGTACCCTCAAACCATCGGTTACTGTTGCTCTGCCCACCCCCTCTCTGCTGCCCTGTATAAGTTTGTCACAGTCCTTAGTTCTGGTTCTTCGTCCATGGATCCCTTCATTGTGGTACAATAAATGCTTCTGTACACGAGAGGGCCCTTCAGACTCTTTGTCTCTGGTGACGCAGGAGCTCTCCAGCTTAGTGTGCGTGCTTTTCTGCCTCCATTGGCACAGATGTGAAAGTTGGCCAGCGAGCGTGCTACACGGCACCGCCGGAGAGATCTCCTGCCAGGGACGCTTTCGGGATAATGCGGTGGCATCACCACCGACTGAGCTACACTGTGTTATTTATGATTTTTCCAAAAGATATACTAGTATTCACTCTTAATAGCTAGACTCCTTTGTCAAAAGTAGTTTTTCTGTGTGTAGTGACAATTAAAATTCTACCCTTGACTCTTCACCGTTTTTTTGCAAGGAAAGATGTCTTTTCAGTGACTCTTTGAGCAAAGTTAATTCATTTATCTGGCTAGAACTAGCTGCGTTACTGGTTAACTTCCTGTTTTTGAGACTTTGAAGCCATAGCATCTACATTTAAAAAATCAAGTAATTGATTAGAAAAACATAAGAAACTGATGCTAAATTTTATCTGGTACCCTTCTGGAAGAGTTCAGAAAATTCTTTGACTATAAACTTATGAGTTATTTCTATCTTTTCTCTCCATATGTTTTCTACTGTTCAAAATTAACTTCTTGAATACCTCCCCCTTTATTCACCCTGTTCCGAGCAAGTTGGAATTATGTGTTTGGCTCCCCTTTCCCTCAAAGCTTTGAAGAATCTGCTATAATAAATTGCTTTAATCTATCTAGTTTGGGTTAGAACTTCAATACTTACAACTTTCCTCCTCTCTAAAGTTTTCTTTTATCTTCTTACGATTAATGGAGCATCTCTAACACTTTTGCACGAACACCCGAAAGTACCAGAGAAGGAAACAGTCTTAGCGTTTTGATTCTTTCATTCTTCTGCAAAATATTTCTGTGCAATAAAACAGTATAACCTCCCTGAAGTTTATGGGTGATTTAATACTTCTCCCTTATCTGATACACATTCTTCTCTCCTGGACACTGCATGTTCACTGATAACTGATGTGCTTAGCAGCTGTTACTCTGTGTAGCTCTTCCAGATGTTCTACCTGGCACTACACTATCATACTGTCATGCTATTTGAAATCTCATCTCGGTGGCATTCCTATTGTGCATCTACTCCCCTTTTTTTATGTTACTCTGAATTGAAAAAAATATTTTATGTAATTTAAAAGTAAACAACAAAACAAGAAAAGAAAACCCTCAAGAACAACAATAAAAAATAGTCTTCCAAAGAGGGAATAAGCCTACAGACAAAGGTAGAACAAAAAGTTGAGACGTACTTTACAAAAAAACAACAAGTTACCACATTTTCCTTTATAAAATTTCTGAAATATTCAGAAAGTCATGGACATGATCTTACTTTCTTGGCTTCTCAAGAGACTTTTATGCTTCAAAGTCAGTGAAAAGTGTGCCAGGAAGAGTTCACTGAAAAGAAATTAAATCAGACAGGCCAACATACAGAACTAAAACCTCGGGCCACTTAGATTCCTGCTCCAGATTTGAGAAAGCTCCAGTTGCGTCCTCCTAAGAAAATTAATTTGTAAGTGTACCAAAAAAAGCACAAAGAGCACTCTGGTCATCACACAGAGAAGTAATTAAAGAGTAATTTGTACATCACTAATGAAGCAAAACTAAGGGACCCTAAATGAAAGAAAATAATACAAACATAAAAAATATAAAGCCAAAAGAAGGGCTAAACAGAATATGATTCAATCACACAGTACAATTCCAAGGAAACGGAAAAAGTTCACATTCCTCATAAAATAAGGGAAGGTTTGAGAACGGAAAGCTCAGAAAGGTTCAGGAAGGAAAGGATCGTGAAGGGAAGGGTCGGGAAGGGAA
>VZRV01007029.1:0-29297 GCA_013398115.1 Falcunculus frontatus
CTACCCCTCGGCTCACCTTGGGGTCATTTCCTCCTGTCACTGTTCCCTGGGAGCAGAGCCCGACCCCCCCCGGCTGCCCCCTCCTGTCAGGGAGTTGTGCAGAGCCACAAGGTCCCCCCTGAGCCTCCTTTTCTCCAGCCTCAGCCCCTTTCCCAGCTCCCTCAGCCGCTCCTGGGGCTCCAGCCCCTTCCCCAGCTCTGTTCCCTTCCCTGGACACGCTCCAGCCCCTCAGTTTCTTGTCGTGAGGGGCCCAGAAGTGGACACAGCACTCTGGTGGTCCCTCAGCAATGCCCAGCACAGGGGAGGGTCGCTGCCTTGGTCCTGCTGCCACACCATGGCTGGGACAGCCCAGGGGCCATTGGCCTTCTCAGCCACCTCAGCAACCCTGGGCTTGTGTTCATGTGCAGCTCTAAACCCCTTATAAATAAGGCATTTTGCTGTGCCAGGTGTTTCCTACCCTGAATTTACTTTTCTCTCACCCACAGGCTGCTCGCTCTGGTTTAAAAACAATGTTGGCTTCTGGTACTACCTGAGCACCCAGTCTGGGGCTGCTTTGAAGGAATTTGATATACAAGGTGACCAGTGACAGGATAGGAGGACAGCCTTACATGGCGCCAGGGGAGATTCAAGTTGGGCATTAGCAGGAATTTTTTCACAGAAAGGTTGATCAGACACTGGAAAGGGCTGCCTAGGGAGGTGATGGAGTCGCTGTCCCTGCAGGTGTTTAAGGAAAGACTGGAAGTTGCACTCAGTGCCGTGGTCTGGGTGACAATGTGGTGTTTGGTCATAGGCTGGACTTGATGACCTCAGAGCTTGTTTCAACCTAACTGATTCCATGATTCTGTGAGTTTGCTCATTTCAGTACTCAGTGTGCAATCCCTCAGCTGAGCCAGCCCAGCTTCGGGGTTTGCATTTTCATATTCCTTGGCTGATGTCAGTCTCGTTCCTGAAAGTTTGCTGCCAGTGAGAGGCACTCACTTTCAGGTTGAATATTAATTCTTCAGGAAAAGCAGGAATCCTTTTGCATATTTCCACTGCTAGGTCACAGCCCCTCAAAGGGAAAAAAAATATATATTCCAGTCACAGGGGTGTATGTAACTAAAGTAATTTAGTCATAGTGGGGAGCTCCTGCTTTTCCCACATGGTGCCTTTGCTGACACAAACCATTATCTCTTTCTGGTTTTTCCCTTCCCTGCCTGTTATTAGATTTTGCTCCTTTTCCACTGGAAAAATAGAAAAGCTGGGTAACAAGAGTGATAGCAGCTGGGAAAAAAAGTTCTACAGCACCTGCTGGAACATAAAATTGTCAGCACAGTGGGATTATAACCCAGGGTAGTTTTACACTGCAGCTGGCACTGGTGTGAAAGGATCTGTGTTCACAGGCAGTACAAGAGACAAAGTTGGGGAGGTTTTACTGCTGGACAAACCGAACCCTCTGCAGGTGTTTAGTGCTGGCTTTGATTCTGTCTGCTTCCAGAATTTAGTTTGGTGCTTGGTTTTAAATCACGGAGTTTTAATTTCGTTATAAAAATGTGTGTTATCATCCCTTCCCCACCCCCCAGTATTAGCCTTGGTGTGCCTGAAGCAAAGCACTTTTCTTTCCCAACAGAGGTATGGGTGTGATATGTTCCATTTCACCTCCCAAATCAAAAGAATATATTTAAAATCCTAACTACTTGTAAGGAGGCCTTCCTTTCTCCCTCAGAAGCCTCAAGATTTAACTTTTTATTGTTGAAACTTCTGCACTTTAGCTTCCTGGTCTACCACATGAGATTAAACTAAATGGTTATTGTCTTACTCTTCTTTAGCAGACAAGGTTGGCTAATACTATAAAAATTAAATGGAAATGAATATTGTAGTAGAAGCAGCTGGCCAGATCAATCTACTTATTGTAATTACCCAGTGAAAAAACGAAATGTTGATCTTGCCAATTCCATGCTTATTTTTCACCAGTCTGTGTTTTCACATTGCTGCTTCCACATAATTAAAAAAATAAATATTGATGTAGCATTTCTTATACACATAAAAAAATTATAATAGTTGAAGCTATTAATATCTCATTATTAAAAAATATAAACTTTTGTTGGTTTCAACAGCAAGACTAGGTTCCATAAAGAAACAAGTAATCATTGCTGCTGCCAGACTTCCCTGCCACTTTCTTGTATCTGGGATTTCTTTCTGCTGCTTGTGTGATTGAATTCTTCCTGCTGGATTATGTTGAAAAAGGAAGTGAGTAAAGGATGGGTCTTCGAACTGCGCCTGGGCTGATGTCAGGCTTATGAAACTGAATATCAACATTGTTCCTCTTTACTCAGGGCAGCTCTGGCCGGATGCAGGGCACGTACGGGATGAAGCTCCTCTGTCCAGAAGAGCCTGAGAGTGCCAGGGCTAAACCTACCAGATATCCAGTGCTCAGAGAGTTACAGAGACTGAGAACCAGGAGTGTTTTCTCTCCTTCCGAAACCCAAACAAAAAAAAAAAGGAATGTGGTGTTTACCTGTGTGACTCAGCCCTGACCCTGACACACCGCTGAAATACATGACAAGTACTTTCCACGTGGCTTCAAAAAGCCACCACAGCTGAAATTTATTAATTTTAATTTAATAATTTTACAGGCAGCATAAATTGTGTATATGGGGCATGTACAGACCCAAAAGACTACACCGCTTGGACTCACCTCTTTTAAATGTGGAGACTATTTCAGTAACTGAGACATTTTTAAACAAAAGCCTTCTAACTCGCACCACTTTAATAGCAAAGATTTTTCTCTGTACACTGATTTAAGTAAAATTCTAGAATCTGGAAAAGTTTGTGGGAAAATTGCATAGATCCTGTAATTCTTAGTAAATGAGCCATTTTTGCGGTTGCCAACTTTGTATTGCTAAAATAGATTTTATATATCCATATAATCGTTTGTATCTATACCATATTCACTTTTAAAGTGGATGAGAATCACTGTGAATAATATTCTGCATAAGTGTTCATACTCTGAAGGTTACCTTAGTTATTCAGATATTGTTCTCCTAAAGAAAAAATGGACAAATATTTATGTTACCTAACCTGAGTATTTATGAGAAAATACTGTCTGTTTGTTTCCACCTGGGGAATGTCTGCTGAAGAAGAGTCAAAAAGAGTATGTGCTTCAGTCTGGGCTTTCAAGAAACCAAACAAAACAACAAAAAATGAAGAGAAATGTTTTTCTGTAACAGCCATGGCGGGAGGAGAGAGCACGGGGGTGTCTGCAGCTGTTTAGAAAGAGAGCAAAATCTGGAGACTCCTCACATGAGCAGATGGGGTAATAGTAATACTCCTCCCTGTTTTTTGGCATCAGTGATGTGAAAACGATAACTGTGAGTGCTGCATGGCCCATGTGCTAATTCTAATTGCCTCTCTGTATGGCAGTAACTTTAGTATGACTACACTGCACTTTGTAGGTTCCCTCATGCAGAACTTGAAGCCTTTTCTAAAAAAAAACTTTTAAAATATTAATGTAGCAGTATGTCTTACCAGGATTCAAACAGAGCTATCAATATTGTTTGCGATAAATGAATATATGAAATGAAAATGAACAAATGAAATTTTAAAGAAAAAAATCTTTTTTTAAAAAGCAGGTTTTTTAAAACTGCTGTTTCAGGTAGAATCAAAAGTCTGTTTTTCATTTCTGCTGAATCTTTCACACTGAAAACTTCCTTAGAAAACCATGTTTAGTGCTCTGTGGGACCTCTTTCTCCAGGAGAAGCCAAAATAGGATCAATAAACACGTTTGGGACATGGGGACACAGCACGGGTCTGTGAGAGGCTGGAAGATCGAGGAGTGCAGGGGGCAGGGGAAGCAGAGCAGGAGGAACAGCAGCAAAGAGAACCATCACAAGAACTGCGCTGCACTGGTCTTCGTCATCTAAATTATCATCTAAACCACCCCTTTTCAGCTTGCCTTGCCTAGGCAGACCCTGGGCCACACAGGGATATGTGTTTGAAGCGATAAACACATAGGGTGGGCGTTTGGTTTTGGCTGAGAACAGCCTGGGGAATTGTCTACCCGCACTGCAGAGCTACCCACGGGGGAGAAACAGTGATATGGCTGTTAGCTGTGATTGAAATCAGTCCCCACAGTGATTGCGAAATGCCAAAAGAGAGAGAGAGAAGCTGTGGAAGGTAAAGGAGAAGCAGGAACTCATAATTACACAGTTCCACATGAAGGTCAGATCAGGCTCACTTTAAAACAGACTGTGCAAAACTGGAAAAGTTGCATTTCTGAAGAACAGGCTACACACCAAACTATAAATACCGGATCTTCTTGCTAAAGGAGCCAGTTGTTCGCACAGATGGCTTATGCTTATACAGAAGTACTAATTTTTGGTAAAAAACTTTTTGCCAGGAAATTACAGAGGTATTAACCCTACTAGGACATGAGAGTGCTTTGCCGTGGCTGGTCCTGTGTGCTGTGACAGGACAACTTTGATATATTGTAGTAGATTGTAGTATATATTATTGTATTATTGTAGTATATTATTATTGTATTGTATGCACTTTGTAAGTGGATTTTTAGAGAATGCATCAATTTCTACAATACAACTTCTTTGTAATTAGTTTTGTGAAACTGCTGGCTTTGTCTTCAAAGGCAAATTATATGAATTTGTCAGATTAATCACAACTCAAACTCATAGTTAATAGGTCCTTGTCCCCTTAGAGGCAGGGGAGAAAAGCAAACCTGTTGTGTGAGTCAGTGAGAAATTAAACATCTTAAAGAAAATTAAACACTTGCCCTAAGTCTAATCTGGCATGTGACAGGTAACAGCAGGCACAGTGAGTTTCCCAGATTTTCTGAGTTAAGATGAGTGCTTGTGTAGCTGTTGTGCTCCATGTCTCTGGACAAGCATAGCACAGAACTTCAGAAAACCAGATCTTAACACCCTGCTTGTCTCTCACGTACGCTGCTCTCTTACCAGTCAGAAATCCTCTCTTCTGTTTTTATAGAGAACTGGAGAGTTTGGGGCTCTGGAGGGTTTTAACTTCCAGAGCTGCTTCTCCAGAAAACAATTTAGTGCTTTTCCTGGGGTGAAAGTGTCTCACTTCCACTCACCCACATCTGGAAGATTCTCATTATCAACTATTAAATAATTATTCAGCACAACTATTTTTGCTGTGGTTGTACCCCAAAAAATAGTAGTAGGGGTGGAAAGCCAACCTTCTCCAGCAGGCCTTGGAGGGGGGATGGCTATGGCATGGGCCCAGAGGGGTTAGAGAAACCCCAAATTTTACACAGACACCTCCCCCCACCCTGCTGCCTGCAAGGGGCCGCTGGACATGGGGCTGCCACTCTCCTCCCTCTGCTGCGGTGTCGCCTGTGTCACCCCCACTGAGGGACTCCCACCCACG
Organism: Falcunculus frontatus; assembly: GCA_013398115.1. Lineage (NCBI taxonomy): Eukaryota > Metazoa > Chordata > Aves > Passeriformes > Falcunculus > Falcunculus frontatus. The sequence continues at coordinate 5,380 of VZRV01007029.1, forward strand.
ACAATGCAAAAGGGGCAAGGCTGTCCCTGCAGGGAGTGTTCCTGCTGTCCCTGAGCAGGGAACACTCTGGTGTCCCAGCACAGCTCCAGCCCTGCCCGCCAGCGAGCCCTGGGTCTCTGTAGGGCAAGCGTGCTGTGCCCACGAGCCCAGCTTGTCTCCCTCCCAAGCCCAGGTGCACCTGAAACCACCTTATGGCAGCAGAGAGGGATGGGAAGGGCAGCTGAGGACAAGGCTGCACTCCAGTGACAGCACCACCCTCACCTGTGGCCCCTCCAGGTCCCATAAATTGTGTACTGCAGCCAAGAAAACTTGAAGCACACCAACGCAGTGTCAGCTGTGGAGAGCCTGGTTGCCCTGCCTGTCATGCTGGCTCACGAGTACCCCAGGAAACTGGCCCACAGCATGTTGACCTTTGTGGAACGACATAAGAGGTGGCCCCAACAGCCCTGAGGGCTTGTTCTCTGTGGGCAGAGGGATCTCGACATTCTCTGGCTGCCAGACCTGAGGAATGCTGCAGGACATGTCCTTTCAGGGACAGCCTCAGACTGTGGGAGCGGATGTTCTCCATGCCCCAGACTCTAGAGAAGGTTTTGAAGGAGCTGCACATCCAGCTCTGGCACAAAGGGCTATTCCACGCAAAGGAGGAGTACACCTGCCTCATCGCCTTGGCTGTGAGTCAGCAGGAGAAGCCCCGGTGCCCCTGCCCTCAGCTGTGCCTGGGGACCAGGAGCTGCACGGTGCAGGCAGCCCCACCGGCTCTGCCGGGAGCTCACTGCTGGGTTCCTTTCAGCTGCTGGCCTCTGACAGTGAAAGAGGAGTTCACTCAGCTGTACAAAACCTTGAGGTTCGTGATGTATCCAAGCAGTGGTCTGCTCTCCCTGCTGCTCAGGGGCCTCATGACGCTGTTGGACAGAGCCGAGATGGTGAGCAGTATGGTGTCAGGGCAGTTGTGTTGGCAGCTGGGCTCTGGGGCCATGGGGAGGGTGCTGGCTTGGCCTGAGCTGGGAGTCAGGAAGTGGGGTGACTGCTCCAAACACCCTCCCTGCCTGGTGCCTGTCTCGGAAGCTGTGCTGGCTTGGACCTTCTCACAGAATGGAAGCTGTGTCTTTCATAGAGGCAAGAAAGATGTGGGTCCTCCTGCCAGACTTGTTAGAGCTCATGTGCCCTCACTGCACTTCTTCTCAGGAAGGAGGCCCTGGTGGTGTTCCAGAATGTGCTGGAGCACCTGGAGAAGACAGAGGCCAGTGCCATCGCTGCGCAGCTGGTGCAGAAACTCTGTCCCTACTTAGACAGGGTAAGGCTGACGTGGGAGGCTGAGCCCCACAGACGGGCACTAGGCAATGTCAGCTGCTCTTTAGCCCAGCCCTGTGAGCAGCACTCGGAGCGGGCCCTGCTTCCCTGGGCTTTCCCAGGATGGATTCTAACAGCCCAGTACTGCTTCTTCTGCAGTCTGACCCCAGAGCATCTCCCCTCACCACAGCCACCATCACACCCCTCCTGAGGGAGCTGCCATTTCCAAAGCTCACCTTTTTCCTTTTCTACCTGTGTAGAATAAAACCCTTGTGCGACAGCCCTGCACCCACCTCTTCAGAGGGCTGCTAGGGCCCGTGGTGGGCAGTGACAAGGAGGAGATGAGTAAGTACACATGGACTGCACTGGTCACGCTCCTCTTTGGCCTGAGCAACCAGGCCACCAGCATGGCCAAGGTACGGATTTCAAGGCTGAGCATGGACATGGGGGCATGGGGAGGGGGGGTCAGGAGAGGGGACTGACAGCTCCCGGGGGTCCCGGGCATTGGGGCAAGGACTGCTGGCAGCATTCGCCCAGCCCGTGGGAAGGGTCCCTGCAGAAGGAGCACGAGCAAGGGCAGAGAACCTGGTACAGCCATTTCCAACACCTCCCCTGCCTGCCCCAGCAGGGCTTGGCAGCAGCCCCCAACCACAGAGGCTGAACATGTGTGTCCCCAGAGGCTTCCCAGATGTCCCCACTGGTGTCAGAGGCCAGGGCTTTGAGCCTCAGTCCCTGTCCCTCATCGCTGTCCCCAAGAGACCCCCAGACACTTTGGTGGGAGCACATCCAAGCTGGGGATGCGTAAGGGCAGGATCACCCCAGGAACAAAGCCCAGAGGTCTCCTTTCCTGGGCCCTGTTGCCACCTCCCAGCGCCTGCTGTCCTGTAGGTCTCCAGGGAAGCCCTCCTTGCTGCCGCAAAGCTCCTCAAGTGGAAGGCGCTCACGCACCTGGGGCAGACACAGCAGATGTGGAGGATCAGCAAGTGGGGGAGGGCCCAGGCTGGGCCAGGGCTGCCCCCGTGCCCTCTGTCTCTGCGGCCATGCCCCACCTGCCCTGCTGCAGCCCAGCCCTTATGTTTAGTTTTATACCAATAGCCTCTTTTGTGTGGCTGCAAAGATAAGGAGTGTCAGAGTTTGTTCTAAGGGTGTTGAAGGCGTTGGAAACACCAATTTTCATACTTTGAGGACACAGGGGTGTATAAAGGCCTTACGGTTTTGTTAAATGAGTCAGCAAGGTACTAACTACAATTTTAAAGTTTGGCATCTTGGCTGTAGAGTTATTCTTTAAAAGTCACATTCATGAAGAAGCCTTGTGAAAATTGTACTGTTTCACAGTTAGGAACTGTGATTGCCCCAACACATCAAGGGATTTCTGATACAGAGCACCGACATAAAGAATAAGCCACAAAACAATTTCAGTGAAATTAAGGTGAGTCTTTTTCCTAAGATCAGAAGAAAACTTCGTTTCTTAGCTGCGTAATACTGCCTTATAGCATCTCTCCAGTGGAAATTCAGTATGTGTTTTCTTATGAGTTTTCTGAACATTCAGAATATAGGAGACTTGCTCAGGCTCCTGAAGTTGATAGTTGAAACCTCTGCAATTTTTAAGTGTTGCTTTAGCTGTATCTGTCAAACTGTCCTCAATCTTGCTTGGCAGAGGAAAAAAATTGCAATTTCTAAACTGTCACAGCAGTGTCTTTTCACTGCGCAGCTATTTGTGGCCCTAAGTTAGGTGGGACTATGGATCCTCAGAAAACTATATAAGCACTCAAGTAGCCATTTTAGAAAAAAAGATCTTTGAGAACAAACATAAAGATTTGGAAAACTTGACAAGGAAGTTTCAATGTGTTTTTGGTACTAAGTTTTTAGTTCTGGGCTTTATGAATACCGCATTATAACCACAAGTATAGGAGAATTTCAGTCCTGCAAGTTTAAGAGGTTTCAATTTTTTCATTATTTTATTTTATTTTATATTACTTTTTAACTACGGCTGTATTTAATTTTGGCATGTTGCTTCTTACTTCTTGAGGGAAATGCACATTACTAGCATGTTCCTACATTTTAAATTACCAGTAACATCATTCTAAACATTTTTCAGTGCATAGGTATGTGCAGGACAAATTATGCCGAAAGAAGTATCTATACCAGGGTGCAGAGTGTTATTGTACAGATCCTGAGTACTTCAGCAAAACTGATCTCAACTGATCTCTGATATTAATTATAAATTTTAATTAATAACTGCCTTTCACAGAATACATTTGCTTGTACAATAACACTTCCTGAAGTTTCCCTACATCCATTACAAATGGTGCAAGAGTGCCCTGGAGTTAACTACAGATAATTAAAAGTTGCTTATTTCCACTCGGCTTCATTGACTAAGGTCCTGTTTTGTGTTTGCCTCTAGTATTCAGCTGGAAAGTTCTCAGAAAAATCAGCTCACTGCCCCAGCATGAATTAAGAAATTAAGGTGAGGTAAACCAAGGTTCAACAATACAAAAACTGATCTTTCAGCTCAGGGATCACAATTCCTGCGATGGGGATGGGAGGGAAAAACTTTACCAGTCCTCTCAGCTGCTAAGTTAACAAAGCACTGAGTAAAGATAGGATTATTTGCTCTGTAACAAGAATCCTTGTGTTATTATTTATTTTTTAATTATTTTTTTAACCTCCAACTGTTTTCAGTGAGCTCTATAAGTATACTTTTAGATTCATGCTCCTGTATTTTATTTAATTTTATTTTTCTGTCAGATAAGGCTCCAAATGTAAGATTGTCATGATCTGTGAGTATCTTGTGGGGAATTTTGACCTTAGCTGTCACCAAAGTGATAGTGTTTGCACTAATTTCCCCAAATCAGCTTCATTTTTGCACTGAGTACACTGAGTGTACATGTGCTTCTTGGTCACTACAGTGCTTCTTGCTTAAACTACTAGAAACCACATTTAAAATCACACTACCTTTAGAAATTCCTCAAAGGAGGATGAGGAGAGAGTTAGTATTGTTAAGTCACACCTTCTTAAGTTTCAGGTCTTCTGTTAATTTTCTATGGGGCCATATTTTTTTACTTCCATCCTTGTAAAACTATTTTACAATAATACATAAAATTATTTTACGCTGATAATTGACTGCCTTGCACATGAAGAATTTTTGGAATTCTAAAGCTTAGTTCCTCATGGTTTAAGAGATTTGGGTATTAATTCCAAATAGCATCTCACAAAGGGCCAAATTCCATCCAGGGATAAATGACTGCTCATCCATGCCAACTTTAATGTGATCTGCTCTGCTCAGCAGAGGACAGGATTTCACAGAAGGCTCTTATTTGATTCTGTACCCATTTGCAAAAGTGAATACTTCATGCTTCTCTTGGGCACTATTGAAATGGCAAACAATGTTACATGCTGCTAAAGGTACCAAAAAGAACTTGAGCTAATATTCTTACTGATAAAAAACCATTTTGGAATTAGCAGACAGAAATCTTATCTCATGAATGAAAGGTGCTCTGCCTTGTAGTAGCCTGTGAGTGGGAAAAGCAGCTTTTGATAACAAAGCTCTTTAAAGGATAACACACTTCCTATATGTTCTTATAAAGAAAGTAGTGCAATGCAAATAAGGTAATACCTAAGATATTGATATGCTGGCTACAAAAGAAAACTCCTGTGCTTTCTAGAACTCTGAGAATTGGCTCATCATCTTCCAAACTTCTCGAAGGCTCAAACAGTCCTCTGCTGGTTCCAAAAGTTTAAAGACATCTGAATAATTATTTCAGGCCTCGTGCCAAAAGTTGCTTGAACATCTTGCAGAGATGACTTAGTTCTGAAAATATGTGTGCAGATAGGCAATAGTGGACCTGCCAGATATCCTCTCCAAAGTTCTGGGCTAGAGACCTAAAGCAACAAAATGTGTTGTTTTCTTCCCTTTCCTTTCAGGATGTAGCTAATTTTTCTTGCCTGTGATTTCCCCTAAATATGCCCTGGCAAAATATGACTTCCTCTTGTGTGTACTCATATGGAAGGATATTATGCTGGAGAAGTATGGTGTATAGAAACAACAAAGAAAGAATAAGGAAGTAATTTATTTTTTATTCAGCCTGCACGATAAAATCCATGCTTCACTTTGAATCAGCTGCCAAGTCCAAGGAGAAAAGGACTATCCTACTCACAGATACGTGAAAAATCTAATAAATAGTTACCTTTATTGATCAATTGATTTATTTACTACAAATCTTTCAACTTGCAAATAGTGTTTGCATTTTTTAGGACAGAAAATTCATTATTCCTTCCTCAACTTCTGGTAATTTTTGCATAATTACCTGACTAAACTTTAAAGGGGAAAAATTATAGCTCTACAGACAAACATCATAAAACTGCCTTCAAAGAAGTGGCTCGGAGACACAAAGCAATACTAATGTGTTATCTTTTTTATTATCATTATTCTTAAAAGTAAATACTGTTGGTCACTGATAAGCACATTCAAGTGACACAAACAACCCCACAGCCAGTTCCTTTTGAGGAAAAGCTATTTTCATGCCTGTCCTTCTCTAGGAAATGCTTGGGCAGGAGTGACACTCAGAGGATGGCAGAGATGACACACTTTGTCAACATTTTTTTAAATTGGTTTTGGATATAAATAAATACATATATATATATATATAAATAAAATTAATTTTCCTGTCGATGCCAAGGCAAGGATATGGTGGGTACCTCTGTCTGGATTTCAGTGAGCCCCCAGCATCACTTTAGATGATGGGGCTTGCTGAGTTTGGCTCCAGGTCCTGCTGATAGCACCTCCTTAACTTCTCAGACATCAGACTGGTATTTCCTCCATTTACTCTTCTGCTGGGGGAGCTTGTCCTCCCAGCACACACCAGATCCAGATTTTCTCCTGGCTGCCTCACATTCCTGATTCACAGACATTATCCAGCACCTGCAGAAGATTTCCTTCAGGGATGCAATTTGGTCTCATTCCCACATCTTCAGCTTGAAACATCAGTCACTGAACCAAAATCTTTCCTATGTATCTTTAACAGAAACCAGCAAATTTCTCTCAAGTCTCCTGAATGACCTCCGAAAAATTTTAAATACTCTTAGCCCATAGGCCCTTAATGTTCTTACTTCTTTCCAGTAATTGGGAGGAGACTCCCAGGTGAGGCCAAGTTCCACCTCCTGGAAGGTGTAACTCTCCAAAATACTGTATAACAAACAGGGTAGAGATCATCGCTCTGATAGTTTAGAAGCAATTAGCATAGCCCAGAGGTCTACATGCTGCTGGTGAAGTCTGATCACCCTTAGAGACCACCAGGGCAAACGCTCTGCGGTGCTTCTGTGAGGAAGAGGAATTATAGACAATCACAGTGCTAAATAGCAATATTTTGGAGGGAGTTGTGGGTGTGTAGAAATTGCCATGCAAGGAGTAGGGTAACTATAGGTGACATTTTCTCACATGTTGCTCTTAAAGTCCTCTTCCGCACCTCTGAGTAGTGGTGAAGTATCTCAAGTGAAATTACTCCTCCCACCAAGAATCAATCACTGGGTTACGTTTCAATGGAAATGTTTTCCTCTCTTTTCTACCCAGTGCAAATCAAAGACTTGTACGGAAACGAAAGCTGTAGCACAGCCTTGTTTCCTGCAGTGCCGCGGCATGCAGGCGGTGGCGAGTGCCGCAGCCGTCCAGAAGCGTCCCCAGCCAGGGGCAGTCGCTGCAGCGTGGGGCTCCAATGAAGCTCCAATGAATGGCTCACACACACACTCCCGATGGAGCTGGGGTGAGCACACACACACACACACACACACACACACACACACACAGAGAAAGGCGGCGATCAGCGACAAGGAGACGAGAAGGGTCTTCTCTATGGGGTTCCACAGGCGAGGTTTATTAAGGAACCACATCCAAAGTGATCCAGGGACACAAGACCGAACGGAAGAAGAGAGGGCAGAGTTATATATGGGGCACGGAAGGCAGGCAGAGCATCAGATCCAATGGTCTGAGGGCGGGGAGGCAAGGTCAGGGTACCATAACAAATGCGGAAACAGCAGGGGAGGAGCCGAGGGGCAGGGACCCAGGGGAGGAGAACTTTCTAGGTGGCAACCACACAAGGAATAAGAGGGGCGGAGGCCAGTGGGCCAATCCAGGGTACAGAAAATACATACATTAGCATAATAAAGCAGTACTTCTTGGGAGGCTCTCCTGAATGGCTACAACCTTAAGGGACCAATGGACCCGCTTATTAATCGGCCCACCCACGGTGGCTTCACACACCGCCACACTGCAGTACAACAAGCTGAGGACTGCAGTCTGTAGATAATTTTTAGGGTTTTGAAAGAGGCTCATTAAATCCTACTGTGTGGTGGTCTCAATTTAGAGGCTAAAAGTTTTACATGTTGAGCTGTTAACATCTGCCTACTTCACCTTGAGGTATCAAGGCACTTGTATCTACTTTCAGTCATTTTTAAGAATTTCTGAACCACACTGAAAGTGTTCTGGTTTGCACATTGGAAGTAATTACATCTTCAGAGAAGAAAATTCTGCTTTTCCTACTTAAACTCATTTCCTCATAAAAATAAAATAGTCTTAATTATTTTATTACTCTATTACTCATATCAAGTAATTTCAGAGGCGGTTTAGCAGCATTATCAGTTCCTGTTCACTGTTGGAAGGCTTAAGCTCCCCTACATAAAACTGGCAGCTCTTAAAGGCTCCAGAGAGGCCAAAGGAGCATTGTGGGGTTTTGTGTGTGCAGTGGACAGGTTGGTGGGGGTTTTCTTTATTGTTTTTCTTTATAAAGAAAATAGTCCACACAACAGTTTGGTGCAGTTTTGTATGCCATTTAAACATTACATACTATTCTGTTCCAGTGTGTTTTGTAAGAGGAAAAAGCAGCTCATGAGTTTTCCACATGGAAAAGCAATCACAGTTGCCCAACATCTGGAAGCAGGGAATGTGGGAGTGTATCAGCAACTAAAATTTCCCAAGGCTTTTTTTCTTTTTTTTTTTTTTTTGCAGGCTTTTCTTTCAGCTCCATGGCAAGGTCTCTCCTGGTGCTCCAAGACAGAATGGTTTTCTGGGATCTATTTCACCCAGTTCTGCATGTTGAATAAAGACATTTTAGTGGCTGAAAGGGTGTCAGCACAAAGCTCATCAGTGGTAACTAAACAGCAAACTTTTAAAAATTACTGTAAGTAATTACAGTAATTTACTGTATTTTTGTACAGTGTAATTGACAGTCCAATTATACTATCAATTGGTGAAAAAAACCCCAAACCCCAAACCCCAACAATCACCTGACAAAATAAATGAAAAATTCAGATGGCAACCTAAAAAAGGACAGCTTTTGCAGAAAAATGAAAGTACCTTTCAAAGGGATTATGTCATAAACAAGAATGCTGATATTCTGAATCACTAGGAAGTTTTCAATTAATAAAACATTCTATTTGGGGAAACTTTCAAAATAATAAAGATTTTTTTTCTGTATGTATTTAATGATACAAAAACTGTTGTTTTGCTTTGTTTCTTTAAATAACTGAAAAATAAATCTCTCTGCTCAAGCAAAAAGAGAAACAAGAACCCCAAAAACCCAAAAGGTATCTAGAATATCTAACTTGTGCGTAGTCTCCTGTTGTAACTTCAGATACACATTCCTCATTTTTGTCAGTGTCTAGGTCCAGATGTTTGTGATTCTAGAAATGCATTTGACTGGGCAATATTAAATGTATCACAGCTGAGTGTTCCTCCTGCAGCTCAGAAAAAGTGGCATCTATCATCACTGCAGATGGGGAGACAAGAAACACATGTCATTTTTAAATAAAGCTTTGTTCTGCAAGAACTTTGGTCTGGCAGGTCATGAATAAGGGCTGCATTAGGTCCAAGATCACCAAGAGGCCACAGCTGCTGTCAAGGTGGCCACATGTTTTCCAGCTGCCTGCTGAATCCAAGAGGTGGTCCCAGGAAATTGAAGTCATTGCCTCTGCCACATTCCTGAATCCCTTAAGCAAACTATGATGCCAAAACTTTTAAGACTGGATATTCCCAGATCCACTGAAGCCCCACAGTGGTTCAGAAAAAGGCTTGGATCTCTGAGGTGCTGCTGACCAGTAAGAATTAGGAATAGGAGCAGGGCACCAAGTAAGCCTGTATTCACTGGAGCCACGAATTCTCCTCTGTACATTGAAATAAACATATTTTTTTAAAAATATTGCCTCTGACAAACTCTTCTGAGTCATACGACGGTCTAAGTTAAGGGGATAAATAACGAGCACTGTCATACTGAAGTCTTATGACTGATAAAAACTCGGAATTTAAAAAAACCTCAAGATTGTCTTTTATTACTCAGTCTACACCTTCACCTTTACTCTGAAAAAATACAAGGAATTTATCTTCTGTATAAGAGAAAATGTCATAATTAATATAATCATATCCTTTTCCCATCACCTTTATACCTTGAACTGCGTCATTCCATGCTTGCTTGAGAATTTTGGCAAACAGCAATTAATGAGCCCGGCGGCTATAAGAACATCTTAATGAGATCATCTTCTTGGAAGGGGAAGGAGAATCTGTAAAATTGCAATTATAGTTCAAATGATGCTTTCAAGATCCACAGTAAAACTGAATCGTTAATAAATTATTTTTTCTGGTGGTACCAAAAATCAGTTTTCCAATTTTAATTCTGGATGCAAGGTAGCAAAAGGTCTTTGGTTATAAATGAGCATTGTGTTTTCAGACGAAAGCACATTTCCCTTATTTTTCCACCATCTTCTTCAGGTATAAGAGAGGTGGCTCATTATGCTGCTATAGTTTATGGGATGGAGGGTGATGTTTGTACCAGCAGTACAGAGCCTTTACTTGCAGCAAAGACAATGCCTCAACCACACCTGCTCATCAGAGAAACCTTAGAGCTCAAACCCCAGCCCTTGTGCTTGCATTTGTATCTGCAGAACATCAGCTACCAAAATCTAAACATACAGATTTGCTCCCAGACAAAACACAGCTCACAGCTGACCACAGGGGTGCTCTCCCTGCAAGGACCAGCTGAGGAGAGACCAAAGTTGATTAAGTGGGAGCTGAGAGAGAAAATCTCTGTCTCAACTGCAGCACCACATGAAAACTGGTGCTGCTTGAGGCAACCTGTTTGATACAGAAGGATATCGATGGTGGAAAAGGAGTGAAGACATGGCCACTCATCATTTTGAACTGGCTTGCTTTTGAAAGGACTCCACTGAAAGCTGGGAAAATAGAGAAAGCCGCAATGTAAGAAAAGGTCTCTCAGACATCAGGAGGAAACTGAATCATGGAATCTGCTTAGTTGGAAAGGACCATCCAGTCCAGCTCCTGGCCCTGCACACGCAGTCCAACAATCCCACCCTGTGCCTGATCAGAGCATTGTCCAAACACCTCCTGAACTCTGTCAGGTTTGGTGCTGTTACCACTGCCCTGGAGAGCCGAGCCCAGTGCCCAACCACCCTCTGGGGGAAGAACCTTTTCCTATAATCCAACCTAAACCTAAAACCCCTGACTCAGCTTCAGGCCATTCCCTGGGGTCCTGTCACTGGTCACCAGAATGAAGAGATCAGTGCCTGCTCCTCCTCTTCCCCTCCTGAGGATTCTGAAGACCCCAATGAGTCTCCCCTCCGTCTCCTCTTCTCCAGCTGAACTGACCAAGTGCCCTCAGCCCTCAGGCTCCCCCTCCAGACCCCTCCCCATCCTCACTGCCCTCTCCAATAGCCTAATGTCTGTACCACCCTTTTGTTAAAGACAACACTTTACACACTGTTTCAGTACCCCTTGCCCGGGAAATCAATGTTAGAAATATTAACATTAAAAAAATACACAGTGCAAATTACATAACAATTAAAAAATTGCTTAAATGTTACAATTTGCTGATTCTATCCAGAAAACAGTTAAGACATATCCCCAAGCAGTTCCCAAAACCAGGATCAAATGGTACAGTCCCAAAGAAACTGAACAGCACAAAATTCTGTTTCCCTTACAGGAGTTACTCTGACCATGACTGGTTAGGAAAATTAATGAAAAAATAAGAAATTTTGTTATTTCAGCAAGAGCAAATACTACCAGCAAATGCATGCTGCACATCTGATGAGTTACATTTTAACAATCAGGAGCTCTGACACATGAACAGAAAAAAAGCAGAGAAGTCATAACTCAGATTTAGTAAGGCAGGTAATGGAATGTGCTGTTATGTGTAAGAAGTGTTTCTTCAAATGCTGCAATCCTTTAAATGCCAGCTCTTGACAGTACTGAATTGTTCAATCTCATAAAGTGATTATGTGTTTTAGTGACACACTTTCCTTCTGAAACTCAAGGACTCAAAGGTGAACAAAATTTATGTGCAAAAGTTGGGTTGAATAGTGTCTGGTAAAAAAAAGCCAGAACTTATTAGTGACAAAGTACTTTAGACATCATACATATCAGAGTTGCACCTGTTCCTCAGCTATATTAAAAACAACATTCAAGATAAAAATTGTTTTCAGCTGAACTAATCAACTACACAACACTTTTATGCATCAAGTAAAAAAAAAAATATCCCCTGCAAGAGTCAGCACAGAAAAACTCCACATCTTCTGCAAGCTGCACATTATCTCACTGCACACAGGAGGAGGACAGAAACCAGAACTGCAAGGTAAAGGGTTTATATCTGCACGTAGAGTCTACAGACTCTTGAAGGGAACATAGCTCAGTAAAAACCTCACTACTCTGAAAGCTTTCAGTTGTATTTGTCTTCAAACAAAAAGATCCATGGAACTTAGGTGTGTGTCTAATCATGGGAAATGTTCAGACAGAACAGGCGGGAAGCTCAAGTCACCACTGGAATACAAAGGATAAAACTGATGCAGAAATCTGACACATATGTTGCTCAATACTGCTTATTTACAAGGTTGTTATTCAAAGGTCACTGACCACTAAGTTTATTTCACCAACCAATCTGTTTTTACAGGTCTCAATCCTATAAATACTGCTGTTTTTGTCAATACATTGCCACATTAAGAATATATGATCTCTTCTATCATGACTAAATTTATAGTAAATTTAAAATCATCTGTAGTAAAGAGCATTGCTCACTTGATGACTTTGTGTGCTTTAGCAAATTAAATGAGAAGTATTTGGTTAAAACATAGACTTAATTCCTAAGCCTAACATGTGACTAAAAACACTTCCTAAGGAACATGGTGATGCAGGGCTGTTATCAAGAAAAATCTTACCAGTTTCTGAGGACTCAGCAAACAAGTAACAGGACAATTAAAAGTCTTTCATGCTGTTAAATTTAGCTAAGAATTACATCCTGTTCTTCAGCATCAAGTACTCCCCATGTTTCAAAAACAAGAAGCCATGGGGTTACAAGAAAGGCTCATTTAACATGTTTCATAGAGACTCGGTTACCAAGAATACTAGTAACTAAAATATCTCCAGATCATGGGCATTATCAATTTCAATAGTATCTTCATGTTCCATCTTCGCCTCGTGGTGCCCCTCCTGCAGGTCATCCAGGGAAGCCAGAGCCTCGTTTGTGTCACTGGCAAAAGTCTCACGAGAGGCATCGTCATATTCCTGCAGGTTAAGCCCCTTGATGGCCTTTTTCATCTTCTTCCCCAGAACTTGTATCCTCCTCTTCTTGGCAGCTTTTTTGTTTTCATACTCCTTTTGATTTTCCAGATAGAATATTTCCTTGAAAGAAAACAAGTAAACAACAACAAAAAATTTTGCATATTCATTTCACTGGTATTTCCTAAAGAAAATGTGAAGTAATAAAAAAAAAAAGAAATTACAAATACTGGTCAATATTTAACTAAAGTACTTGTTATTGAGAGCAGAAGTATGAGAAAAGACTGCACTTAAGGAAGAGTGGTGGAACAGAAAATTTCTTTTGTAATAGTGTAATGTGGTCAATCTTGCAACTTGTTAAATTTTTTGTGAGCCCTGTAAGCTACAAAAAGATGTTGGTCTTTTCTTGTTTAATTTTTCTCCAAACATAAAACAAAAAAATCACAATGTATGTTGATTTGTTTCTCAGTTCCCAGTACCAGACCCTAGAAGGATTTACAGAGCGACCTGTAGCCACCTACAAGCAAAATAAAATATTTCTTTTTAAACAAAAACTCTATTAAGTAGCATATACCACCACCCCCCCCCAAAAAAAAAGTTGATATTTTCTTGACTCAGTTAAAACATCTCGGAGAAATAATGTTTAAAAGCTTACAAAACTGATTTAGAGAGCACCACAGATGAGCCCAGTGAGCAATTCAGATTAGGTTTAGACCATCAACTGATTTAATGAGAAATTGTGCCTGGTGCCACAGCTGGAGCTACACAGGACAAAAATATTCTATTAAGAGACCTGCATCTCCATGCACAATGACACAGAACTCCAAGGGGAGAAACACAACACAGATAACCTTGCTGTAAGGAATACAAATATAAAAATTAAGGAAAATCTAATGTCTAGCCATTCAAACTCTACAATCTCATCTTCCTCAACAGGTTTTTATGACTGGCAACCTGCAAAAGTGAATTCTCTCTGCCTAGAGTTAACGGCAACAGTTTTTGGGTAGGTTGCCTGTATTTTAAATGTACTTTAAATTCCTGGTTTCAATGGAATACAGAGTTAAATTTGCTAGAAGTTAGAGAGTTTCAATCGTGACATTTCTAATAGAAAGAAAAAACAAAACCAGAATGTACATTTGCACTCCTGACATTTTTACCTTGATTTGCTCTTCTTTGATGCTTGGTGTGTTCTTCAGCAGGTTTAAATAAACGCCCCCAGGTGTTCTTCTCCTGGTGCCATTCTTAACAGGGAGAGAGGAAATTAGGAATAGCAAGCTTAATGATAAGTGTTGACAAAAACCAGCCTCTGAGGCAACACTCAGTGTTGAGATGGAATAAAACCAATTTAAGTTCTGGTGTGTCCAATATCACAAGAAAAAAACCCTGGCTATGTCTCATTTGTGAATGAATTAGTCATAAGAAGGTCACAACAACCACCCTGCTAAATCTGGACACAAAAACTATGAAGGTACAAAAAAAATTCCTTTAGAACATAAAGCTAAATTGTTAAAACTACACACTGAACCTGATTTTGGTAGTGAAGAAACAAAATATGGGCAACATTCTAACTACTCTCACACCTATCTGCAACAAGTTATGCACTAAATTAAATACTCAGAGCACTCCTCACGCATAAGCCCAGTAAAATGTCTAAAACAAATTCAATAAAATTTTGTTCACCTCAGGGTTTTTTTAATAATTGTGCTCAGAAATGCTACAACTTGTCTGTGTTATCTACAGGATTTTGCAATTTTGCTGAAGGCATAGGAAACACAACCTGCACTTTAAAAGTACTCCCCACCACATATTAGGCCCAGCAGTTTTCAGTGCAGCAGCAGCAGTGCAATACTAAAGCATGGAATGGGCTCAGCTTTGAAACCTCTGTAAATTACAAGTGCTAATAATTATGCTATTATTCAATTAAAATTCAAAGTATAAAACACTTTTAAGTGTGTTGGATGATACTATACAAAATATGATACTTTCCTGCCCAATAATGTACTATACAATCTAAAAATTCCAGGAACAGGGAAGGTCAGGTTTTAAGTAGGTTCCTGAAACAGCACATGTGAACATCTTTTTATCACCTGCATTTCACAGCGTCTTTTGTGATCTGCCTTTCAAAGAGCATACTCTGACCTGCATCCAAAGCAACCTGTGCCACCAGGAGTCGTGTCCCTTCATCTCCTCTGTTAAACACTTATTAACTTATCTTTCAAGTCAGCAGAATGCTTCTAATACAACTGGCTAGCTGGAATTTGTTGCCTTTTTTTTTTTTTTTGAAGGAGGGAGGTGGGTTATTTATTTATTTATGTACTCTTTTTGGTGGGTTTTTTTGATTGTGTCCCCCTAGTTGTTTTTCCCCTCCTCTCTACTTCCGAGTGACGGAACTTAAAAATTGCAATCAAGTGAAAGTATTTCCTAGTTCTCACCCACTTTGTCCTCACTCATAGCTTTTCTCATCCACTGTGTTTTTTGCACCGAAGCTCAGTATTTAACAAGAAAAAAAAACCCACCAAAAATTGATAACTTAACCGCGGGATATAGGGTTTTTACCACAATTTGCAACAGAAATCAGAGCTCGGTTTTGCTCTGCTAATACACAAGCCAGTGGTTCCCTAATAAAGCCAAGAGTTTTCCTTTTGGGAGTTACTCTGCAAATGGGATATTGGAAATGCTGGTTTTTATTCGAGCTTGAGAATCTTTCAGTCTTAAGTCTGTGAGGGAAAAGATCCCAAGGAGAGCCACAGTAACAGACACAACATTGTCCCTGCAAATCAGACACCAACCTCAGCACAAGAACCTGGGTAATTTCCAGGTTCATTCCACCTTATTGTTCGCTCAAATCCTGCTGGAAGCTTATATGAGTGTTTATTAAAGGAGTCTCATGGCAAGGGAAGGCCACAAAACTCCAGGAGAACACGTCCAGCATGAGAGACTTGCAACAGCACCATGTGAATATTCTACAAGTAAAAAGTTATGTTGCCCTCCCTGTCCCTGGCAAACCCACAGGATGACATTTTCCTTACCACGATGAACAGTCCACCATTCTGTTCCACTTCAGCTGTTTCCATCAGCAGCTCGATAGCTTTTCTCTTCCCAATTATTTTCACTACTCGAGCAATTAAGTCTTTCTTTGGCTCACAAAGTCTGAACAGAGGGAAAAAAAAAAGCAGTACATTTATCGTCAGGATAATTTCTCGAGTATAACTGACTGTGGAACTTCCACAATGAATAATTCATTTCGTGCTGAAGAGTCTATGCATTTGAATACATTTAAATGGTTTATTGAATCAGATTTCAAAATACTGAGGGATGTTTTTTCCCTAAAGCATGCATTTTTAAAACCTGTTTCAATGAAAATGCTTTGAGTGGTTATTTTTCTTCTACTGATGTATGAAATATCAAACTAAATATGAAACTGCAAAGACCTGCATAAACCTCTGAAATTTAAGTACAAAAGCTCCTTGTTAAATTTCTTCAGTTAGCTTCTTCAGTTAAAATTAACCTTCTACAGTTAAATCAGCAACTGGAGAAAATGGGAAGTGTAAAAATTCCCCTGTATCAAGTGCCATTTCAGAGAAACCTACATAACAAAGAAGAAATCAGTTTACTGACTGATCTATGATAGTCTATAAAAAGCAAACAAAACAACAAAAAAAATTACACTGTAACCAGAACCCTATTGATACAGCTCAGTGACTCTACTACTACAGTCAGAAAAAAGAGGCTTCTGCCCTACTTCAATGAAGCTCTACACAACAAAAAGGAGTTTATTGCAAGAGATCTGCTCAGAGTTTTCAAAGTAATAAATAAGAAACTACCCAGAACTGTTAACAGCATTAATAACTGTCTAATTGCTCTAGTATTGCCAGATTCTGAAGTAACACCACATGTATAAAAACAACTACGATAAAGTATCCCAGGTTTTATTTAAACGTCAAGCTAACTGTCAGTAGATGGTCTTGTTCCTTATTTAACATAATGTTCTTCCCTTGGACCCCTGAAAGAGGAGTGTGGCAGTTTGACTCCATCCAAAACACTGCACCGTCCAAGTTATCTCCAGTTTCAATGGTTTAGAACTTAAAACAAGATTTTTGTGGTGACCACAGCATGTATGCATCGGTGTCCAACTCCAAACAACCATGGGGTATTTCCCCAAAAAAGCCACTACTAAATCTGTATAATAAAAAGCAGAATTTTTCCTTGCCACTTTTCTCAAATAACAAAGCATCCTGTTGGCTCTTTAAATAAAAACATAAAATTTCAAAGAAACAGGCAGTATTACTTGGATGTTTCTACAAGATCACCGGTCAGAGAGATGCATTTTTATCCCAGGATTTTGGGAATACACATGAGGCACTTATGCTTTTTGTGATCTGGTGTGACACCTTATTTAGCAGCAGGGGAGCTTTTCCTCCCTCTTCTTTCCAGCAACCGCCAATACTAGGTGAAGTGAAAACGTACCATTATTAAACTCACCGATAAGCAATTTCATCTGCCACTTTTTCCTCTGAATCTTCCTCTGTTATCTCATACCTTCCCTTGTATTTCATCTCTTGCCTTTCGCCCAGTCTATCTCTCATGGGACGCTTCCGTTTGAGGAAGCCCTGCCCGTTTTCCTCCTCTTCCGGCAACGTCTTCTTGTCATCCTGCATGTATTCATCCAGCTCTTTATCTAAAGTCTCTGCCTCCTTTTGCTGGGCTTCCTTCATCAGCTTTTTAGCTAGCAGGTAGTTGTAAGTCTCAGACTGCCTGCTCCTGTCAATTGAACCGTCCATGCCCAGAATCCCAAGCTCAGTGGCCACCGCGTCCTGGTTCTGCTCCTGGAGCACTGCGCCCCAGATGTTGTTGACCTTCTTGCCACGCAGAGCAGTCTGTTTCGGGTGGCTCTGGCTGAGCTGGAAGGGCTCGGGTTTGGCAGGGGAGATGTTGAAGCACTTCTGCCTCTTTCGTTTCCACAGGCAGCTGTCATCGTCGGAGTCGGAGCCACTCTCCTCACTGGAATCCACGCTCTTGGTGGTCCTGTAAGGGACGCTGGGAGCACAGGAGGAGATGCTGCTCTGGAAGGGCCTGCATGAATCACTGCCAGCGTGAGGCTTCTGGAATTAAAAAGTGAATTGAAACCCATTACTCATGAAAATTAGAAGAGCTATCAAGTCGTCGATTAGCTAAAATATGTAATTCTGATCCACGTGGCCGTGCAGTCCTCCACAAACATCTCCTGGTCCACAGCACAGGAGCATCCTTCGAAACTCCTGTATTTTGAGTGCATGAACATGAAACAGAGCACGGCTGACACAGAAACAGGTCAGGAGTTGCTCTTCTCTTTAAGGCCAACTTTGCTGAGCGAAAATTACTACAAGACTGGAAAAGTGGTGAATATTCCCAAACTGGACAAAGACACAACATGCACAGCAGCTCTAAGAAGTGTAAAATACCAAAACACAGTAACCTACGAGAGGCTTGTCTAACAGCAGAGAAGTTAATAATCTCTCTGGAGTTTCAAGTGAGAAAACCAAATGACCAAAAATAAACCCCAAAACCAAACCGACAAAACTGGGATGCTGCTCAGACTAAGAGTGTTCTGTGAAAGTTTTTCCATCAGGATAGCACCCAACCAGCCTGGGGACAGCAGGACCTTACAGAACCACCCCTTTTTCCACCTTTAAACCAACAAGACACCATGGATTAACTATGGCTTATTAATTAGAACGAACACCCCCCCACCAAAAAATTGTTCCACTGATATACAAATACTCAAGAAATGCTCTTACTCATAATTCCAGTTACTCCCTGACTGATTTTTTACCATCAAGTTATATGCTGTCCCATGATCTTTAAAAATAAGATCTCTTCCTTTATTTTCAGGTGAAATGAAAATTCTTTCTTTAGCCTTACTGCTTTCGTTAACATGGGCACTGCTTCTTCTTTCTCCAAACAGCAAACAGAAAAGAGAAGTATTCAACTTACCACATTATGAAATACAAACCTTAAACTTCAAGTATAAGGCAAAAACCCCAAAACCAGCATAAATGAAAAAAGACTGAACACTTCTGCAAAAAACTTATTTCGTGCTTCATTTCTCAGAACTATATCGCAAAGATCAAAATAACTGGAGAAAATAAAATTCTTTATACACATAGTGTCACACAGTGATCTTAGTTTGAAATCTTTTCCTGTCTGTACGCCACCATGAATACCTCATACTCTGAGAACAAATTCCTCACAGAATAAATTCCTCACATTCCCTGGGAATCCCAGACTGGTGCAGGTTGGGAGGGACCTTAAAGCCCATCCAGTGCCACCCCCTGCCATGGGCAGGGACACCTTCCACTGTCCCAGGCTGCTCCAAGCCCCAGTGTCCAGCCTGGCCTTGGGCACTGCCAGGGATCCAGGGGCAGCCACAGCTGCTCTGGGCACCCTGTGCCAGGGCCTCCCCACCCTCCCAGGGAACAATTCCTCCCTGATATCCGATCCAAACCTGCTCTCTGTAAGTTTGCAGCCATTCCCTGTGTCCTGTCCCTCCATCCCTTGTCAATTGTCTCTCTCCATCTTTCCTGCAGCTCCTTCAGGCCCTGCAAGGCCACACTGAGCTCACCCCAAAGCTGCTCCTCTCCAGACTGAAGAACCCCAGCTCTCCCAGCCTTTCTTCCCAGCAGAGTTGCTCCAGGTCCTTCCTGTGCTGGGGACCTCGGGCTGGGGGCGGGGGGGACATAACGGGGAAACTCCGGGAGACACAGGGACAGCGCTGGCATCTCTGCCCAGACACGGAGAGACGCGGGCGAGCCGCAGGGCCTCGGGGCTGGCAGTGCTAGGAGCTCTCTCACGCGGTCACCCAGCGGCTCGCCCTCATTGCCGCCACTGTCCTCCTTACCGCCACTGTCCCCACTGTCCCCACTGCCGCCACTGTCCCCATTGTTCCCGCGCGCGCCACGCGGCAGCGGCTCCCCGGGGAGGCCCCGGCGGCACCAGCGCAGGCACAAGCGACAAGCCCCGGGAGAAGCCACCAGCGCAGGGACAAGCCAGCAGCCCCGGGAGAAGCCACCAAGCGCCGGGAGAAGCCACCAAGCGCCGGGAGAAGCCACCGGCCCAGGAAGGAGCGCTCGACGCCGGTAAAAGCCCCTCCGGCGCGGCCTCCGAGGCCTCCCTGTCCCGCAGCCCCCGGTCCGGCGCCCCCCGGCGCGTCGCTCCGGCCACTGCCCACGCTCACCTGTCCGGGGGAGCCGGGCATGTCCGAGTCGGAGCCGGACAGCTCGCCGTCCTCCACGTCGCCGTCCATGTCCCGCGGCTCCTGCGCCATGTCCCGGCGGAAGGGCGGAGCGCGGTGGCGGGGCGGGACAGCGCGTCCATCCGGGGCGGGGATGCTCCGGGGATGGCCCGGCAGCGGCTCGTCCTCCCTGTCGCTTGGGAGTGCGACGTGGAAGTGCCTCGTGGTGGATGGAAATGAGGCATTTTTAGCCTTACAGCCTGTCCCAGGCGGCTGGTGGGACCCGGGGATGCTCGGCACAAGCGTTGCGGGGTGTGGGATGCGGCGAGCTTGCCTTAAGCCGGGTGTTCTTTGGGGTGAGGTCTCGGTGTGCTTTCAAGCCTGGTCAGCGAGAAAGGAGGTTCGTTCTCGTCAGTGGCACACGGAGCAGATGCATCCCGTAGTCAGGGACGTCCTGGAACTAACAGGCTTTAAGAGTGTAGTGAATAAAGGCGTTGAGAAGACAAGGCTAAGAAGGAATCCATTAATGCGTATAAATATCTCCAAGGCAGTTCCTAAGGGGATGGTGCCAGAATCTGGTGGTGCCCGGTGACAGGACGAAGAGCAGTTGTCATAAACTAAAACAGGACAAGTTCCACCTCAACACGAGTAAGAACTTCTTTCCATGGAAGGGGCAGAGCCCTGGAACAGCTGCCCGGGAAGGTACTGGAGCATTGCCCTCTGGAAACTTCCCAACCCTAGCTGGACACGTTCCTGTGCCACTGCCCCAGGGGACCCAGCCTGGGCAGGGGGTTGGACTGGATGAGTTCCAGAGATCCATTCCAACCCCAACCATTCTGTGGTTCTGTGGTGGTAGAACAGAGAGCACTTAGCATCCCGTCCTCAAGGACATCTGGGAACTAACAAGCTTTAAGGTGATGGCATTATTGTATGGTAATACCAGTGCTCGAGGTATTATTAATTATTGATTGAGAAAAAAAAAAGAAATCCAAGCAGATACCTCATAATTGTTCAGCCCGTATCAGCTGCTGGATAGGTACATTTTAACAAAAATGAAACAGCATAGACGATAAATCACTTCTACTAGAAACATGTTTATGCCTTTGACTCCAGGAAAACAAAAAAGCTGTGATTGTTCTGAGAAGAGAGACATCACAGCTAGGCATTTAAGGTCTTGGTGATGTGGGCCTGAAAACCCAATATATTTAAGAGATGCAGTGTTTCACTCCCACCATGAATAGGCCTGTTTGTGGACACTCTTTTTCCTTTATGTATTTTAGACCGTCTTACCTGGGGACTGCAAAGTATCAGTGCCTCATTGGAAATCCCTTAGTTGTGGTCTATTTGGATTTTCATAGCTTGGACATTTAACTGCAATGAAAATCACTGGAAGATAGTTCTCATTATCAATTAGCCATCCTCATTATTAGTTATCCAGTCAGGCCTTTGAAAATCCCACCTGGCATTTTTCTGCACCTTTGGATGGCAACTTTCCTTAAAAATTTCACTCCTGGCCTTAAATTTCCTTTTGTCATCACTTGGAAGAAGAAAAGGCACAAAGCTGAAGAAAGACCAGGAACAGTTAAAGCTCATTCCCTGTTTGGTCCCTCAGGACTCCCCTGTTGTGGTGTGTCTGAATTGTTCAAGAAATCCAGTGA
Organism: Falcunculus frontatus; assembly: GCA_013398115.1. Taxonomy (NCBI): domain Eukaryota; kingdom Metazoa; phylum Chordata; class Aves; order Passeriformes; genus Falcunculus; species Falcunculus frontatus. Next base: position 27,089 of record VZRV01007029.1, read on the forward strand.
AAATGAGATAAATTGTAGGGTGCTTCTTTCTGTGCTGTTCTCACCTCATTTCCCATTGCATTTAATGATGCATAGCACTTACTAGTCACATCCTCTTCTGCAAAAAAAAAGCTGTTTTTCATCATACTTGCAATTAAATCATATCTGTGGGATTTCACTGGGTTACAGGGAGTTCCTGGGCTGAAGTCAAGTGGAACTGTGGAACAAGGGAAATTTAATCCTCCAGTAACTCATATGGAGGAGTTCTCTGTGTCAGCCTAACCTGTACGTGGCACTGAACAAAAACCACAAAAAAACCCCCACCACAACTTTCAGTTTAACTTCAGAGGATTAGTTCATTTAAGCAATTCATAAAATGTCCAGAAACAGGCCCAGGAAGATAAATCAGGTAACCGTACAGCTTACTAAAAAAAAAAAAAAAAAAAAAAAAAAAAAAAAAAAAAAAAGGAAAACCTGTTGATTCACAACCTCATATCTGGATTTTCTATATGAATATTCTGTAGTGAGACATGTCTTCCCATCTCCATCTTTAATGCAGGCTCAGCTATAAAGGACATTTTGTTTTCCCACTTCAGGCATAGTAAGGATGGTAGAAAAGACCCCGGCAAACAACAGAGAAGTTCTTGGTTAAACACTAATTTCAGTTGTGGTCTCCTTGATGTCTTTTTTTCACACCTTCAGTTTTCCCCTTACCAAAACCAACTGAGCTGACAGAGAAAGCTTAAAAAACACCCTTTGATTGAGCATATCACCTTCAAAATATCACCTCCAAGTAGGCTCAAAAATTATATAATCAAGTGGAACAGAGAACAATCCTGGTTTATGCCAGCTGCAGCTGCTCTCTGTTGTGGTACTCCAGTTTGGTGTGACTGGAGCCTTATCATTGTAGGTCCAGATAAGGCTTGGAAGATCCATCTCTGATTGTAGAAGGTTTATTCTGAGAAGACAGAGTTTGTAGCAAGTACATTTCATGTCTGTGAAAACAAAATGTGCAGTATTTTTTAAACCAAGTTGGATAAATCATGTGAAATTACTCCCTCCCTTCTCCAGTGGATGGTTCCATACTCCTTGCAGCAGTAACAATCTTTGTTTAGGATTCCTTGTGACAATCCCTCTGGTTGTTTACCATTTACTGGCTGCACAGAGAGGGTGCACAAATTTCAGAAAATGTCACTTAATTAGCTGGTTTGTTTGTGAAATCCATTCTGTTTTTCTTGACCTAATGAGCAAGTCAAACAGATGGAGAATATTTATTTCAAGGCGTATGTTTAATTAAAGCAACCGAGGTCATCATGGCTTCTTCACCTCTTCCTGAACTGAACTCACAATAAAAAAGATTCTTAACTCCTCCAGGATTTTTGTTTTTTTAAGAATTCAATTGGTGGTGCCAAGACTAAACAATCTGTTCAGCAGCACAGTACGTCCCAGCCCAACGGGATGTTCACTTGGAAAGGGCATTATTCAGGAACACTTCTGCTCCTTAGGTTGGAGCTGAACCTCGTGGAGGGGTGCAGTAACCTGAAAATGCTTTTCATCTGGGCTTCCACTGGATGAAAGATGGGTTTGGTTTACCAGAAAAAGTACAGAAACTTTTCAGATAATCACAGTTGTGTGTCATAAGTGTTCCTCCTCCCACTCTGACTCCAGCAATGCAAATACCTGTTTTTAAAAGCCATGAATTCCTGAGATGTCGGCGGTGTGCCAGGGTGTTACATCCTCAAGGTGGCTTTGAAACAAAACAGCAAAAACATTCTCAGTGCTTTCTTTTCCAACAGGATTCGTTCAGTTAAGTACTTCTTGGTTTACAGAGCTAATCAAAACACTTAAAAAAACCCAAAAGAAATATGCAAACATATAAATATCAGTAACAAATACCTGCATTAAGAGAACACATTTACAAGGCCAGTTAGTGAAAATTAAACCCTTCTAGAGCATTTGTAATATGCAGTTGTGAAGTCCTGGTGAAAATTAAATCCTTTTAAATGGTTGTAAACTGAATGAGATGAATATGCCAACAGGCACAAGAAATGTGTGTGAAGCAATCTCCTAGGTCTTCATAAGGAGAATTTTCAGGTTTTTAGGTACTGAGGGGTAGAGGTATTTAATGTGGAGTGGCTTTTCAGGGTGTGCGTGTGTGTTTTGATTTTTGGTTTGGTTTGGTTTTTTTTTTGTTTGGTTTGGTTTGGTTTGGTTTGTCTTCTGGGTTTTG
>VZRV01007029.1:39501-74352 GCA_013398115.1 Falcunculus frontatus
GTTAGAGTGTAACAAATTAACAATACAGAGATTCAGGGTTGTGTGTTTCTTCAAACGGCAAATCATTTTTTTCCTAAAGGTCCAGGTCTTGCAGCTGGTTTTGAAGGGCTGCATAGAAACTTTCCCTTTCAAGGAGAAAAATGTCACTGCTTTCTTTCTGGGGAGAATGGGAAAAGCAATTCTGCCTGTCCATGCTCCTGAAGATGCTGTCAGAAAATAGACATGTCCTGATCCACAAGCAGAAATGTCACTTTTTTTTTTTCAGGCTTGCTATCTAGCTGCACTTCCCTACCTAAAATAGAGAAAAAAAGGTCCTTTTTATGTTGGCTGTCACTGCTTTTGCTGCATGACTGAATGTGAGTGTAACCATTTTTTATTTAATGGAATGAGGCTGACTTGCAAGTAGGGGGGAAAAAAGAGATCTGAGATCATTTAGGCTGCAAGAGCAATTTGTGCCGCTCTGTTTGAGTCGTGCTGTAGCACATACAAGTGGCAGATGTGAGATGATTTCCAGACACAGAACTGTGGTTGCTCACTTGGTGAGGAGTCCAACTCCTGTCAAGTGCATCTGAATTCCAGGAGCTTGAGTTAAACTGGAACAGCTGTTGCCTATCTACAGGAGATATGAAAGGAATTCTTACCAAAAGTTGAAAATGTGTGCATAGATATTTGTGTGTGTATAAACATAAAAATATGTTTTACATAGCCTCCCAGAGAAAGCTTGCCATTCAAAAAATAATTTATTTTCTGGTTTGGAAATTAATAAATTGCAGTGCAAGCTCCAGAGTAGATCTGACTGAAGTTTCACTGTCCTTTGAGAAGCTTTGGTTAAAGAAAGCATTAAAAGCACCAGAAATTAAGAAAACCATTAACACTCTCTCCTGAGGGTGAACACTCTGTTTACATTTGTATCCATGTCTGTAGACATGTAGGGAAAAGTTCACTGATTGGTTAAATTATGACATTTTTATTCCTCACTTAAGGAACTTTCAAAAGTTGCTTTGGTTATTCATTGAGTTTTAAATCTGGTTTTGATATTTTGCTTGCAAAAGATCAAATGAACTATAATAAATTTGTAAAGTTACAGGTTCTTTTTCCTATAGATAAAGTTTGGTGTTCAGTACCCCATGTTATCGTGGAATTAGGACTTTTTGCTTTAAAATTCTAGTAAGAAGACTTATCATCACAGACGACAGTGCAGATACTAATTTTTGATGCTGAAGCCCGTATCTAGCTTAGGAAAATCTCTATTTTACAGTTTCAAGAGTTACTTTCAGAGTAATCTAACACATTACCACGGCACATTCATGTCATGGGGAGGTCATAAACCCAAAACAGAGCTCTTCAGTTTTATTAATGACCACTACCTGGTCTACACAGACCTCCAACACCTTGAGGAATAAACAGTGCCTCCTGACAAAGGGGAGATTCTGTATTTTGTGAGCCCAGTGTAGTGACTTCTGAAACAAATTTTTACCTATATTGTCAGCAATTCCACAACAACACAGCTGGGAAGTGCCATTTCTAAGATCGAATATAACATCAGCAACATCCCTGTGGTTGTCAGAGGGTGATATCAGCCTGCTGAAAGCATCTTGCACCTATGTGAAGGTGTAAGATTTGAGTGAGCCTTGAAAACTCTCAGAAGCAAGTAGAGGTTCAGTAAATGCACCCAATTCAGTGGAAGAGAGACTTATTTTTATCAGCCAATACAATACAGCAAAACTAAGGCTGTTTCTGCAAAAATTTAATCTATGAAGTGAGGTGCATGGAAGGAGTTACCCACAAAAGCAGATTCTCATGAACACTTTTGATGAAAATGTAAATTTTGGCGAACACCTAAATTTTGATGAACAAGTAAATTAAGTCCTAGTGTGGGGCACCTTAGGCACATGCTGAGCTACCCCGTGGAGAAGTATTTTGTGCAAAGACTGGAAAAGGTGAGCTTTGCCAGTAGAAATTTCTAATCAAACATCAAAGATCTACTGCACAGCAACTTTGGTAATATGACAAATGCAGGAGTGTGAGGTATTTGTCATCGTGGATTTATATTTTAGACTGAACATCAAGCCTGGAAGACACAGTAAAAGTAGACAAAGAGTACACCTTTGCTAATAGAACTGCTGCTCAAACCCCATTCAGTAAAGAAAATACATTGCAAAAGTGCTTGTTAGACTGGCCTTTGTAATGAGAAGCAAAAGACCAAACCTTCTGCATAGCAGAAGGGGGAGACAATGTCTCAGCTGAGGAAAAGACATTGATATCTACTTTTGACAATATGATGATGATGGCAAGACACTGCTAACTGTCTTCCAGAAAAATGAAAGTGTATAAATAATGATCTATATTTACAACACTAAAAAAAAAAAAAAAAATTAAAAGCCTTAACTGACTCCAAAACGCATGTGTCTGGAATAATTTATGCTGTAGTTTAGGAAGGCATAGATTTTTTCACTGGACAAAACACATCTTGCAAAAGTGATGGGAAAATGATTGCTGTGTCACATCCAGCTATTTGTATCTGTATTTTGGTGCAAATAATGTTCCTCCAAGGATGTTGTTACTTCCCCTCTGCCCAAGTATGAAACATTCCACTTCCAGAGGAGAAAACAAAATGTAAGTCTGCTGGAAGCATTAAGGGAAAAATACCTCCAGACAGATGCAAGAGGCTTATTAGAGAAGCCCTGCCACAAGGACCCCTTTGTGTTCCAAACTCCTTCCTGGAGAGAAGCCTGGGAGTGGCTGGATCCAATCTTAGCCCCAGACTTTGCCAACGGGTTAAGGAACTTTGTCCTGCAGGATTTAAAGATGGCAAATCAGATGTATTTGCATAAAATGAATTACTTATCATTACAAATGATTAGACTAAAAATTTTAATCGGAATTGTTAACTACACAGTACAAAAGCTAAAACTACTAGCAGTTTGTTGTGCAGTGCACCAGATCAAAGCAATTAAATCAAAGCCACCATTTTAAAGGTGACAAAAATAAACAGACACTAAGTAGAAACTGATGTAACTCACAGATCAAGTCTTGTGGGCGTTTCTCTTTCTCTCGACCTTGAGGAGAATCCTTGGAGTGGCGTCCCCTTCCCAAGGGAGGAAACTTCACACACACACTCCAAGGAGGAATATGTCTGAAGAACGTAATAGATGAAAGTGAAGTTGAATTTTTATAGTGCAAAGGGATATAACTTCAAGTCATATGTCTCCACATCAGCGTGGCAAATCTTATCTGCCAAACCTCTGCCTCGTTATCAGGGTGTTGATTCAGGGTTGGTGAGCCAGACTGGTTTTGGCACAATTCAACACCAAAACCAGCACATGATGCCCACCACTGATAGTTTGGAAAATAGGGAGTTGTCTGAGTCGTTTCTCCACATTTCAAGGGTGAAGAGTCCTGCTGCACTGGCACAGAGCCTTAGAGCCCTCAAGGCTGCACCTCCAAGCCAGCTGCAGTTAGACCCCATAGATGAGGACACACATAGAGCTGCCAGTGACCGAGGAAGGACTCAGGTGAGCAGGACGCAGCTGGATGCAGGGCATGTCTCACAAGTGTACCCACCAGCCACCTGCTACCAGCTCTTTTTGCCCCCTTCTCCCTCCTTTTGCCACTCCTGTTCCTCCCCAGGTCATCTCCGCCCTTGGCTGCTGGTGATGGGTTTCATGATGGGCTGGGGCGGTCCTGGGAAAGTCCTGGCAGGGTTACAATGAGATGGGTCAGCCCTCAGGAGCCTCTGCTTTGAGTTCCTGCCTGCCAGCCTGCCCCTGGGCTCCAGGGGGCTGTGCTGTGGGCCTTTCACTGGCTGGTGGGTGGCCCTGGATGAGCAGCTGGGACATCCGTGGTCCCCGTTCTGCCCTTGTCCCTCTGTGCTCCTCGTTGGGTGTACAAACGAGCTGTATCACACAACACAGCAGAGGGTCTTGCAGCCAATTGGAGGCCGCCCTCAGGCTGCAAAAACTAGCTGGTGTCACCAATTCAAAGAGGTCCTGACACGCCTTTCCCCCTCCCACCTCCTTTCTGTTTCTCCTGCTTCATATCCACCAACTCACAGCAAATTTTAAAAGAGCAGGAGAGGTCAGTGTATAAAGAACAGAAGAGCTCATGGGAATAAAGTCTTTCACCTTGATGAAAAACATCCAGGTCCTAGTGAAAGAAACCAGCCTGATTAAAGCACCTGCTGATGGCATATTGGTGCTGGCACAACCTTTTCAACACAGCACTAGATTGTCTGGAAAGCAATTAGCAGTCTGTACCTGGTGAGAAGATGCAATTTATAAATAAGTTGTCCGCAAAAAAGTATATAAAATCTCGGTTGAGAGTGAAATCCTGACACTCAACCAGTTAATGTGCAGGGATCACTCAAAATTTGGCAGGACTCAATGCTTATCATCAAGCCTGCTGAAGCTGCACGATGACTAGCATGTGACATTGGGCCTCAAGAAGGATTTCTGTGTGCAAATTCAATATATTTATGGTTCCCCTCACATATGTCAGTATATATTTCAATATATGCCTGTCCTCAGTCTGTGAATCACTCCCACACAGTGACTTTTTCCAAATGTTGCAAACAACAATCAAACAGAAAAAACAATGTTCCTCCTCAGTTTAGGGTTTCAAGAGAGACAAATTTCTAAAAGCAAGTGAAAATAAATAGTTCCCTGAACTCTAGCTTCAGCCCCTCCATTTTCCTTTGATAATGATGAAGATGTCGTAAGATTATTCCTGACTCAGTCATAAGAAACATACTGGTTTGGTTCCCCCCCCCCACCCCTTCTGGAGCTATAACACATCTGAACTTCTGTTTCAAAAATGCAGTATCAGCATGAGACTCGCAGGCTGCTCCACAGACTTCTTAGCAGAAAATATGTAGAGGAAATATTTATTCTACTCTTCTGATCATCCTGGTCTTCATAGGTACTGTATCAGGTCTGAACAGCAGGAACAAGTCAAAATAAAGATCAAAATGCCTTCCTTAAAGAAAACCTTTTCCACCTTTACAACCATTGTAGGAAAAGAAGCAAATCAGCAATTTACTAGGGTGGAAAATACTGGATTTGCCACTTCAAGACAGACAGGCTTCGACAGGGTGGAAACCAGGACAATAATTCCTGATTGCTTTGTTGCACAACAGAGGACATCATCCTTAGGCTGTTCAGCTATTTAACTTCTAATTAATCTCAGAGAGATGGATATCTGTCTAAGGATCTGCTGGAGTATGGGAAGGACAGGGGGAATACCAAAATTGCTTTAATATCTTCTTGGCAAAGTCTTGAACTTGTTTCCTTATTAAAAAATATATTTAAAGAAAAAAAAAAAAAAGAAGTCAGTGTTAGGCCTTCAGAATGTATCCTAAGTGTAAAACAAAGTGGAAAATGAGCCACCTGCAATTAGAAAGTGGATGTATTGGCATGTAGGGCAGTAGAGACAAAAGTTTAGGCTTCTGTCCGTTGGATGCCTTGCAGGGTTTTCATGGATATAACAGTCATGGCACACCCTGCACCTTTGTAGTACTGAAAAACTGTGTACAGGTGGTAAATTCTCTGCACCTACTGAAAGGATGAAGAAACAAAGACACGGTTTGTCTTAAAAGTCCTAATCCATTTCAGACATAGCTGCACAAACCTCCTTCCTGCTATTTTCTCAAAATGTTGTTCTTTTTAGGCATTATGGTCTGGGAAACAACACCACGTCCCTTGTACAGTCACTAATGGTTCACCAGTGCCAGTCACACTGCTCTGCCTGCTGGAGAATTCCATCAGTGACAGGGTGATGAGGACCAGGGAGGTGGTTAAACACATTCACCTGGGATTTACTCTGTCAGGACACGCTGACACTGTGGGCCTTCTCACTTTTGGCTGAGGATGTGTGGTCTCTTGTATCAGACACTGACACAAGTTCAGTATATATTTATTGTATATATTTAATGCTGAATGGCATAATACTTTATCCAGCAAAGGACGCAGCCTCATACAGCACTGAGCGCTGCTGGTTCCTGTTCCTGTGTAATTCACAGGAGGTGCTCAGCATCTGCTGGGATTGGGTCTGAGGGAATTAGAGCTCATTGCTGCAGTTTGTCCTAATTATAGGATATTTTCAGTGTAGGAAGTTAGCCTTGGCAGGCAGACATTTGACAAGGATATAATCTAAGCAGACATTTCTTCTCCCAAAGGTATGAGCAAATACCACAAAGTCAGCAGAGCAAAGTTTAAGGTACACTGCATCATTAGAGCTGAGAGGGATCCTCTCCTCTCAAGCTGCCTCCCTTCTACCATCCAGGCAACCCCCTGCCTCAAAATTGGGCTGATTGAGAAACGGTGTCTTGAAGAGAAACTGCCCCCACATCTCCTTGCTAGTCTGTCATTTGTCAAGCCTGTAATTTGTTACACTGAATTTGCTGTCCTGTCTGACCTGTGCAATTACTGCAGCATTTTAAGAAGTTTAAAAAAAAAAAACAAAAAACCAGGCCAGAGAGGATGGGCAGAAATGAAACCTCTGCAGAATATTACTTTTATTACAGGCTTTTTTTTTTAAATCCAGATGGTCTGGAACACATTCTAACATGGCTTAACCTCTCCGGCTTGGTGACAGGGACAGGCTGTGATCACACATGTCCATCATGGCACGAGGAGCACACGACATGCTGCTCCCCAGACAGCACAGGACAGGCATCAGCCCCTAACATCTGCAGAAAAATGGATTTTTTTTCCTCCCATGCCTTGCTTTTACTGCAGGCCCCCTCAAAAAGCTACTCTAAACAATAATTTTAATGGTTTTGGTCTCAGCCATTGGATATTACAAGTGAAGTTCACATAAACCCCGGCGAAGAAGTAATTTTTCTGCACAATGTCCAGCTATTCATTTCCTTGCGAGATATTATCCTGTCAGGGGGATGAAAAGGGGGAAAAACCCCAAAATATCACGACAGGAGATGCCAATGAATTGCAGCGATGGTTGTTTCATTGGAAAACAGCCTGGAGCTGACTCAGTGCGAGTGTGCTCAGCCTGGGGTTAAAGGTACAGCCATCCCAGAGGGAGATCAGGAGTGGGACCACCTAGGGAGCACCTGTGGTGCCTGCCAGGCTCCAGGGCGATGAGGAGAGCAAGCACAGGCAGGAGGGGCAGCCTCTCCCAGCCCCTCCTGGCAGGTGGGAATTAAACCTGGGAAGAGATAGACCGGAACACACCAAAACCCCGAAACCTGGCCTTGGGATCACACCTTGGGAGTGGGGTGGGTGTGCACACAAGGTCTGAAAGTGGAGGGATGTGGAGGGATCCTCCGTGTCTGGGGGATGTCAGAGCTATAAAGGAGAGAAAGGAGTACCCCCTCTTGCAGTCAGGCTGAGAGAGAGAGAAATGAGTGTTGCGGAGGGTCCAGCCTCCATCCCTCCCTGCCTCACCTTGCTCAAGAGGGTAGGAGCAGAAAAAAGGCATTTGCAGAGGTGCTGAGCACTCTGTGCCATCCTTTCTGAGTTAATGGATGCAAACAACAGGAGAAGAGGCACCCACAACCACTTAGAAATCTAGTATTTTCCCCCAAAACAGTATTCTGAGACACCCAGATGTGAGTCTCCCTTTCACTGTAAGACACATAATAAATATTACAATATTTTTTAGAAAAATCATAGGTAAGGGAAGGGTAGAACTGCTTGGTGCAAAAGAAACAAGAAGCAAATTCTGATCCCAGTGATTTCACCAGAGTTGGATATTCCCAGCATTGCTGTCCCCTCTTTCCTAAGGGTGCCTGGATGCTATTTCCTCTTCCTGACAGGGAAAAGGAACCAAATACTGGAAGGATATTCCAACACAACTGCTAATTATAAATTTTTAGCCCTGCATAAAATTTTGACCTTTACTAGAATCTTACATATAATTAATTGGAAAATATCAAAGCAATACTCCATAAAAAAGGTGAAGGATGGCGTTTCTTAGTAAATAGGGAGGAGGAGAGAAAACAAAATATATCGTTCAATTTTAACTGATTTATGGACTACACACAGGGTGAAAATTAAAACTAAGGTGTTGAATAAAGGAAGGAAACGGGGGGCTGCAGAGAAGGAAAGCAGACTCGTACCAAAAATATGTTTCCTCTCTATCTTTACTATTCATTTTTGCTTTGTCTTAGTATAGAATTATTTAGTAACACTTTTCCCTCGTGAATCATGATATCCAGTTTTGCTTTTTCAGGCATTCTTCTTATTTATGATTACACCTCAACATTTCTTTTGCCCTGTCAGTCCTAAGAAAGACAGCCCATACTCAAAAAGTAATAGAAAAGCCAGGCATATTTTCTGTCTTGCATAATTAAAATCACCATATATACGTGCAGGTGCGCACATATGGAGTGCATCCACACACACACACACAGACACACACACAGAGAGGCAGGAATGTGTGTCTCACCAGCTGTCCCGGGACTGGATGGTCCTGGTCCAGCATCTGAGCCCTTCTTTTCCATTATGTGGTGCTTCAGCAATGATCCCCTGTCCCCTGCCAAGCTCCTCCAACTGAAAAATTGCTTTTACATATGCTACTCCCACTTCAAATGTGCAGGCAATTCCTTCTGCCATGGTCCCATAAATCCAGACTCTGGATTTTTTTTTTCAGTGCAAGCCTTCCAAGACTACAACACACACCCAACCCCTATGTGTTGGTGTACTTCAATTATGTCAACATAAGAGCAAAAAACTTGACTCCATTTCCTTTGAAACACAGATTTTTAATGGGGTTTTACAAAGAGGTGAGAGTAGGAGCCTCTGCCTGCTTGGAATCAGTCAATGGACTGTGCCTCTCCTCTTCTCTTGAAGGTGATGCCTAAAGATTTTTGCTTTTTAATGTATTTTTTCATATATTTGTAGCCTTGTAGACCATTAATATGTGTTTATACATCTCCTTGTAGTTTTCCTACCCTTTCTCTTAGATTTTAGATTAATAAGCTAAAAAGTTAGAGTAATAACACATTCCTGAAAATACTGTTTAGTCTTATTTTCAAGTCGAGCACCTACAAGGAGACATAACAAGAACTGGGGCAAAGAAGCCCTGGGCCAACTCCAGTGGGGCAGTACCTTGGGGAATAATTACCTAACCAACTGCTCTTCTAACTGGACAAGGTTTGTTAGGTGTGAAAATTTGTAAAACTTATAAAAATTGTAGAAATCTTCCTGTTTGAATTCTGTTCCAAGGGTTTTTGTCTTTTGATACCAGGCAACAAAGAGACACCTTTAGGTGAGCTTGGCACCTCCAGCTGCCTTGGAGCACACTCAGGAATATCCATTTATGTTATTATATGATACTTCTCTCCTTCTGCGTGTCACAAATAGAACCCTGTTACTACGTTTTCTGTCCTGATAACACCGTGTAGTAAGTGCATTTATCCTGAACCAGCTTTCCTGCCACCTCAGTAACCTGCACTGTTCATGGATCTGAATCATGCGGGTACTGATTGAACTCAGCCAGATCTATAGGATAAAATCAACAAATCGCATTATTTGTGGATTTCTGCTCGTGAAAGCTCTCACTGAGTACGACCAGACTCACAGCGTCAAGTTGTTTATAATCAGAAATGAGGCCCAGCCACACCCAGCCCCTCTGATCTCTGAGGACCAACCAGAAAGCAAGGGGCTTCATTTTCTGCCAGATTTCTGTGCCCTTGACACAACAGCTGGTTAGAATACTTGTGGGTACAAAGTGTTTTATCTATTCTGACTTATTCCCTGACAGGAAGGCATTGAAAAGGAACATAGAACAACGGCACAATAATTTCTCTGTGAATGCCCAAAGGCTTTCTCCATCTTTCCCTCCCTCTTTTATGCCCACAGAAGCTAAAATACCTAATAAATTCTGTACTCTCTGCCGAAGGGATTATATGGTATGCATATGAACTAAAGAAGGAAAAAAACCCTTCCCATCAAAATCTAAGAGTTGATTCTTCCCCAAAGGAGAATCTTCTCTGGACCTATGCACAGATGTCCTCTTGAATTTTTTGGTGTCATTGCTTCTTATGACCTATCATAAACTCCTATTCACAGTCTGAGTTATCATATACAGGAGATACAGCAAAATCTTGTGCCATTTAAACATATTTTCTTGTTTCTTTTCCTCCTTTCAGCTTTAAGTCCTCTGCAGTGGCCTGGAAATGAGTGCTCTCCTCTTTCAGGCTTTAACCACTGTTCTTACACGTAAAAGAAAGAAGAAACTTTGGGGTAGGGAAGCAGCTGAGGATTAAGTGAGGATTTATTTCTAAATCAGCACCCCACACAGGAGGAGAGTGTAATGTCTGATAAGGTGCTGAGCTGAACATCATGTCACATGCAGTTTTTCAGGCATTGGAAAATGTTAGTTCACTCTCAAAGAAAATTCCTGGAGATTCTTCTTTAGGCCACAGTGATATCAAAGAAGATAAAAATTTAATTTAAAACCAGCACTTCCTTCAAAATTCTTTTAAGTCAATGGGACAATTTCCACTGGTCACAGGATAAAGAGCTTGACTGGATCTTGATTTTCACTGAGTTGTTATAGAATTTGACTGCCTTATAGAATTATAAGGAGATATATTTGGAAGCAGATAAACTTTGTTTTTTAAATTACTTTGTGTGCGTATGCTATTTTTAAATGACTGAAGAACTTTCAGTGGGGATGAAAAGAAGGAGTAACACGCACATACTCATTCAATAAAATTAAAACTTTTCTTCAACTAACTTAATGCAGTAGCAGATTAATTATTTAAATTGCAAGTTTATGGTAAATTCAATGCTACCACATAAGGGGACGATTATTTAAGAAACAGTTGCCCATAGGTCTTGTTTTTAACCTTGAGCATCTGATCGCACTACGTTGTAGAAAACAAGTGTCTTCATAGTTTTGAAAAGATGTCCACAAAGAGTCCAGGCTCAAAAAAATACCATTTAATCCAATTATGAAGAAAATCAACAAAAACCCTGTGTTTGGAAATGGTTACTAAAACTAATTTCTTTTTCATTTTGGGAAAGCAACTGTTGTGCTGTTTCAGCCCACTGGTGCTATAAATAACTTTTAAGAATAAATCTCGCCCAGTTTTTTAGGGTTTTGTAATCCATACATTCAGGGATTTAAAGCCAGAGCGAGCATTAACTCATCCAGCCAGTCCTACAGAATAAAGCCCAGGGAATTCCATGCAGTTCCTGTTACACAGAGTCCAACAGCACATGCTGTGTCCTTAAGCCTTCCTCTGGGACAGCATCCTGACTTGCCTGGATGACTCCAGGAGATGGAGAACATGCTCCTTTCCTGATCAGTTCATGCTGTGATTAATTCTCTGCTGTGTTTAATACATATATCTTATTTCTGATTTTAATATGTGTATGTGTGCCTTAAATCGGCAGCTCTTGGTTTTCATTCTCTGGGAGGTAATACATCCCCAAAATGCATATGGTTTTGGAAGGAGATGACCATGGTTTCTGCAGAACCACCAATAAATCACAGTTGCAAAAACCAGCAAGGTTTTTAATGAGTGGCGAGGGATTTGTTCATTTGTCTCTGCGTTACTTCATGTGGCTGATCCTTCATCTAAAATAATGGTTAGTTCCAAATATTGTCTTTTTCAGCTCTAGGATTCAGGGTGCTGGCAAAGGGCTTTGATTCCCTTATTATTGCTATTATTATTGTTTACTGTAAGGTTGTGTACTGGAGTGAGGAGGTCTCTGCTTCACAAGGCATTTGTTTCATGTGAACAAAAATTTTATGATTAAAAACGAGTAAGGCTGATAGACTACAAGAACANTCAGGAGGGTCACAGAAAAACTGAGCTGTACTGCTCTCAAAGTTAATTTCCTTCACTGAATCACTAATTCTCTTTGCAAATAATTAGTTGTCAGGAAAGGACCCCTGTGAGTGCATTGTGGAGCAAACCCAGCACGAGCAGCCACAGTTTTTGGGTGCAGGGATTTGTGATCCCGCTAGGGAGAGCTCATGCACTGTGTTTTTTCCTCACAGCAAACAGCTGTTGCAGCACGGTCCTGTCTTTCCCCTTCCTCACATCACCCCTCAGGATTATAGGGCCTGAAACATGTGCATATGCTATTTTAAAAAATGCAGAATGCAGCGGGAAATAGTCGGCATGGTTTTGCCTACACCTTTGTTCTCGTAATCACGTTTTCCATTTCCTTTCTGGGGTGTAAGGTTGGGTAAAAAACTGAAACAGAAGACCGAGTCTGGGGCATATGTTTTGGTTTTTTTCCATAGGTCATGAAATACATCCCCACTCACCCCTGCTCCTTGCTCATATTGGGAACCAATCTTTCTGCATCTTGGTTTCTTACCTATAAAATTGGGAAAATGGCAGGTTTTTGCGCCTGCCTTCACTATTTGCTTGGTACAGCTTTCAAAGCGGGGGCCAGATGTGCCCTCACTTTCAACTACAGCCCCTTGTTTTTACTGTGTCCTGAACAAGACATAACCTGAAGACATATCCCCAGCACAAAAAGGAAATAATAATGATAGTTTGGGGAAGATATTTGTTCTCTGCAGTAAAGTTGGGTGTGAGAGGAGAGAAAGGGGTCATTTTCTAAGCTTGGAAGGTTGTCTTGCGTTAAAGTACACTTTCCAGCTGGGAGTTGATGCTGATAGTTCTAAGCACTTCCACATCAAGCTGTTATTCCCTAAATAGCTGCAGGGATCCTAAAATCCGCCAGAGGCTGCTGTGACCAAATTACAAAGAAAAATCCTCTGCACAAATCCATTGTAGGACAAACAGGTCTTCCCCCTTCCCACGTGGATTCTTATGTCCCCTTCCTTGTCCTGCTCAGTTGCTGGCAGCAAGGGCCAGAGTCAGAAACATCCTCACTAACAGAAGCTAAGGACACCAACAGAAACCTGAGAAATCCCTGCAATTAGGAATCAAACAGGGAACTAAATGGTCCTTTCAGTGAGAAGAAAAGGAAAAGAACCAGTGTAGTGCATCTAGGGAAATTATACTTTTGTCAAAGTGGAGTATTACGTATTTGGAATATGAGATACTCCTCCTGATTTCTTGGTGTGGAAAATCTGGAGGCTTCTGTGCCTTTTTTTAACTCTTCATTGTGGCTTCCTAACACCAAATCTGGAGGCACAATCACAACTCTACTGGATAGTTAAGCCTCACTTAAATCACGTGCCGTCTATTATTGCCAGCACCTAACAAATGGCTGTAGGTCCTTTCTCTTGTTTACCAAATGTCTTTTATAATATATTTTTCCTTCCAAGGACGTGCATTTCTGCATCAGATAAGGGTGACAGCCCACCTGAGCACACTTATCTGGAAGAATTCTTGCTCAGACTTTCAGGTGCTGCTCTACACTCGTGCTTCCTTTGCTCCCTTTGCTCCCTTTCTTTGTCACACTGTTTTTCTGGTCTTGAGACTTGAACTTCAAGCGCAGAAAGGGAAGGAGAGGGACGGGAAACATCTTTTTTATGGCCTTGGCTATATACTTCATAAGAAATGGCTTTTTTTTCCGCATAAAAATATCTGAAAGACAAAGAGTCTCCTTAAAAGAAAAAAAAAAAGAAGAGAAAACAAATTCCCAAAAGTTTACAGACAGAAGCAAAGCATTCTGTAGGTATCCAGTAAAAAGAAGAGGAAATAAGTAGAAAAGGGCAACAGGCAGGACTGAAGAGTTTACATATGTTGTTTTATTGTGTTTGGGAGGTACTTCTGTTAAAAATAAAAGGAAGGGGTATTCCTCAAAGTCGAAAACCGGTAATGGCTTGCAGCAGTAATGGAACACAGAAGTCTGGCTCGCACATCCAAGACTAAGTGAGCCTGTTCCCATCACATCTCAGGGAACAGCTTCCACCTTGTGTTGAAAAATGTGCAGCCAAGAGGGAGAAAGCTTTTCTGTGCAGGTCTCCTATTAGTGGAAGGAAAAGACTTTTCAAATTCAGATTTACCAGTAGATGAAGAAACAGAAGTCTGCTTTAGAGTGATCCACATGTCTAAAAAGACTATGTATTTTAAAATACCTCATATGATCTGAGAGGGGATTTCCCATAACACCAAACCCTGGGAAAGCTTTTCTGGGCAGCAGAGTGGCTGAGGAGGAGGAGGAGGAGCAGTCTGGGGAGGGCACAGGGGGACATGGCTCACACCACTGGGGCAACACTGCCTTGATCTGGGATTTGTTGCCCTGCAGGAGTGCTGACATTTCCCCAGAGCCTGACTATAGTCCTCTGTTCATAAATCCTGCTCTGGGAGGGAAGAAAAATCCATCTGAACGTGCAGGTATCTCAGGATCAGGGAAAAAAGAGCACTGTAAAATTGTTACTGGTGTTTCAGCCATGGAGTATCAGATATTACTCCAACTTGTTGTTGGGCTTGCTTTGTCTTTAAGAAAACATTTTAATACTATTTTGACAATTTCCTTGGTCCTGTCCTCCCTTTTCTCCTTTCCCATTACCTTTCCTTTTTTTCCCTTTCCCTTCCCCTTCCCCTTTCCCTTTTTCCCCTTTCCCTTTCTCTTTCCCTTTCCCTTCCCTTTCCCCCTTTTCCTCCTTTCCCCCTTCCCCTTTCCCTTCCCTTTCCCCCTTTTCCTCCTTTCCCCCTTTCCCTCTTCCCCTTCATCTTTCTTTTCCTATTTTCCCTTTTTTCCCTTCTCCCCTTTTCTCCTTTCCTATTTTCCTCTTTCTCTTTCTCATTCTCTCTTTCCCTTTTTCTTTGTCTTCTCCTTTTTCTTTCCCCAAGTGGACAAAATTACTTTCCTCAAGCTCAAGCTTTCCCAAGAAAGGGAAAGTGCATTCTGGAGGCACTCACTTTGTCAATGACCTACTTAGGATTTGAACTGTGACCTTGTTGTTCCTGATTGAGCCCTGGTAAAGAGATTGCGCACAGAGGGAGAGAGAGTTCATATCCTTGGTGAGAAAAGTAGATTGCTGAGATCTGCCTCTGGGAAAAAAAAAAGGCTTTTTAATCATTTGGAAGTGAAGACGTCTGTATCCGTCACCCACCTCAGTTTTATCTGAGTCAGTCTTGTGCAGAGATAAGACTATCTGCCCTGGCACACAAAACAATGTCTGCTTTAATGTCCTGGCTGTGGATTGCACTGCAATTCCAGCTGTGCCGTGGCAGGATCAGAACGGACGTCATAGGTATTATCTCAGGAGGAAGTTTTCAAAAGCAGCTATCAGGTGTGCTCTATTAATCAACAGACCTAAGATCCCAGCCTCTTAGGAAACCCTTGTATCTCAAAACTCCTACCACTTAAGTGCTTGGGAAACGCTTCTCCCAGTGTTTGTGAGCCGTGTGGTGGGGAGACCTTGCAGATGCTGTTTCTACCCACAGGAGAAAAAGGAGTTGCCTGAGTCTCTTGGCTGATGAAGGTGACGTGTGCTTTGAGTACGGAAAAGAATAAAAACAGGTTTTCTGGCTGATAATCTTTATTTAATTTTTTTTTCTTTAATAAGAATCATAGGGGCTTTAATTAAATGGAATGGATTTTCTCAATTTCAGAACAAAGTAATGCTGGTAAGTGTAAATTTCCTCCCATTTTTCAATCTAGATGACTCTCTTTCATGGTGCAAAGCTACCTCTGTTCCCCTTCAGTCTTGAGTAAAATCTGGCTTCCAAAATGTTGTTCAAGAGGCACTTCCAGCAGCAGATGACCTCAGATGATGAGCTATTTTCACAAAACCATGTAAATCATGTAAACTTCCAGTAAACAGCAGGAAATGAGCACCACAGCCAGAGAGGGGAACATCTCTGATGTTCCCTGACTTGAGGAGGAAGTTCTTGGGTGCAAATTTCTCTTTCAACATGCTTGGATTTGAGTGGGAATTAAAAGCAATATTTGCATACAAACCTGATATCTGAGAGGTGGAGTGAACCTCCAGGTTATGGGGTGATGGGGTCTGGTAGAGATCAAGTCTTCTGTGAGAAAAAGGGACATCTTCACAGACCTCATGAAGCTGGGGAAGATCATGGAGCCTTCCCCCTTCTCTTCTATCACTTTGTGAAGAAATGCTCCCGAGAAACTGTGGTGAGGCACTCAGAAAACGTGCACTGCCATATGCAGCCTTATGAGATTACAACCTTAAAGTCATCACAAATTTACTCAAAAAGCTCAGATACAGCTTTATGTCTCCTTGCATATGCCTTGAAATCCATGAATGATTGAACAAGCTCTTATATTGCTACGGATTACTTTTATGGAGTTGTTTTGCAGAATTCTGATTTTAGGAACAGTCAGATCCAAAGAACGTAAATTCTTCCTATGACTATGTGACACCAGTGTATTCAAAATACGGATAATAAATCACTATTTTTTGCTCAATATGGACACTGTAACTACTAAATGTGAGTGCTTTAGAAAAAAAAAGGTAAAGTACCTTTTCTACGAATACACAATGGCAATAAAATGAATGACCTTCAAGTTTTTTCTCCAGATGGTATGTACTGCTCCACAATGCATGGGAATTGAAAGGTTAAAAAAAAGAGTATCAGGAGCTGCAGGCATAGATTTGAGAACGGAGTTTGGAAGAAAGAGAAGATATTTGATCAGAATAG
Organism: Falcunculus frontatus; assembly: GCA_013398115.1. Lineage (NCBI taxonomy): Eukaryota > Metazoa > Chordata > Aves > Passeriformes > Falcunculus > Falcunculus frontatus. The sequence goes on from VZRV01007029.1 coordinate 56,012, forward strand.
CTATCTCTGAAGGTAGAGCCAAACAAAAGCAATGGAACAAAAACTGGCAAAACCAACTAAAGAGCTGGCAGAGGTTAACTCAGCCGCTGTTTCATGCTGATGATGAGCAGCGCTGGGGCTAGTTTTCGGTGGTTTCACAGGTGCTGCCTTTGCTTCCCACGGAAGCCCGGGATCCTCATCCCTGCTTGTCACAGGCCGGTTTTCTCCACAGAGCTATTAACTCCACACATCTGTAGAGGGGAGGCTGCCTGCAATTCATACGGGCCGTGGGAATACCCTTCTCAGCAGAGCACACTGAGCTCTCGTGTGTGAGCAGCAGAGTCTTCATTTGGCCTCCACTTTCAAAGCGTTTCAATGGCCTGCCTTGCCATAATCCCCATAAAATAATGCAGGCCAAGGTAGAGCAATTAACTTTAATTGGTAACTCAGCCTATTGACTTCAAAGGGAATTTGCAGATTGTGTTAAAATTTGAAAAATACAAGCGTAAATATCACTGCTTCTTAAAAGGAAAAAGAAGTGCAAAGGACTAAGTAGAAAAGATCCTTCTGGGTGAACTCTGAAAAATAATTGTGCCTTAATTTCCCTGATCAGTAACGGGGGAATAATGCTACTGAATCCCTTGGCAGCACTGGAATATTTGCAAATAAAGGTTTATCAGTGTAAAACAAATGAAGCTGCTGTCACACAACTTTTTTTTTTAGATTTGTTCACAGTGTCAGGCAGGAGAGTGTTCACTTTTGTGATCAGGGACTGGCTCTAAGGATCTCTGATATCATCCTTTGAAAACTTGAAGATAGACTTAAAATTTTGGCTTCTTCCAGAACCTTCATCTACATCAGGTCATAGTATATTCCCAGCAGGCATAAAACACTAAATGGCTTTACATTTCTGCCCTTTCCCAAGAAGAATGTATGTATTTGATAACAGGAGTCTGTGCAAAAGGGGAAAGGCTCTAAGCAGAGGAAACATGATCGGGTTAGGAAATATTAGTGTTGAAGACTTTTTGTGAAGAAACTTCTCAAGCTTTTGTTAATCACAGTCAGAGAATAGTTTAGATTTCCCTAGATTTCCAAATACTCACCTTGGTTCATTTGCTGCATATTAGGGATTTTCTAGGCACTAACTAGAGCAGTGCTCTAATCTTTTCCTGGCTGTCATTTCCCAGATTATTATGCTGTGCTTACAGAGCGGTTTGGCATTTTTGTCTTCAGCCTGGGCTCTGTAGAAAAGCAGAATCTGTTGATGTATTACTTAGAATAAATGTTTTAATGCTTTTCAATATCAGCTGTATAAAAGATGTTCACACAACTTCCCACCCCGAGCCCCCATCCCCAGTGGGGAGATCTGAAGAAAGACATCTATAAAAACAAACAAGTAGAATCCCGAAACTGAAACAAGGAGCCCGCAAGAGAACCCCACCACAGTTTTAAATGTGACATCTTGGAATCTGGCCCAAGTTTTCTCACACTTTGAGTGAATTCAGTTGGCAAACACTGTGAGTGAAGATAACTGATATTTCATGTGATATGGATTTTTGGTATTGCCATGGGCGGGGAAGCAGATATTGTTTCTGAATGGATCTTTATGCCAAACAAGCTCAATAACTTCTTTTAGGAGAAAATTCATAGGTAAAAATATGTTTCAGGGTCACATCAATTTAAAATCTAGGACTTTTTTAATTTCGTGCCCCGATTCCTAGAAACAAACTTCCACTGCAGACTGGTGTATTGTGTTAATTAACTGCATACATGGATTTTAGAAGTACGAATCTTGGCGTTTAAATCCTGCACAGCACCAGGTCCCTTGGCCTGCTCTGGCAATAAACACTTACACATATGATTCACTGCTTCTCTTCAAAGCTTGAACACTGAGCAGACTACACAGGCGTGACCAAGGGAAAAAAAAATCAGAGATATTCAGAAGGAAAATGTCAGGTCTCTGGTCATAAGGTATCTCTAGGACAGGAATAAAATAAGCAGCCAAAGCACCTTTGTTCAGATCAGTGATCACCAGTCCTACGAGCCACCTTGATTATTAATCTTTGTCTTGGCTGCTGAGATCTGGTCTCAAGATGAAGACATGAGGGATCAAAACTTTTGAGCATTTGGTTATAATCTGAAGTGAGAAACTATTGTTCCCTCTGGGCCTGACTGAAAAATGAACATGCAACCTTGAAATGTAATGATCAGCCAAAGAACACCATCCAATAAATCATACCAAGTAAGGCATTGTGATGCCTTATTGTGATATAATTAGGGATTTTTCCCCATGTAAACTTGATGGTAGATTTAATTGCAAAAGATCTATCACTGTGGAAAAGAAATATTAGATTGCTTCTTTTCTAGAAAAAAAAGGTGGGTTTCCATTCAAATAGTTATCTGCTATCCATAACCTCTGGTTTTCCTTTGTTCCCACATCTGTGAATTGGTGGTTTTGCATATTTCCCTTTATTCAAATGTGGAGCCTCACAGGGCAGAAATATTTTCGCTGGGTTATTGCTCTGTTCGGTCTATTTGATACCATTTGAGTTTTAGAGCTATGTTATTGCTTATTTAGTATTAAGAAACTATCATAAAATAAAGCTTATAGATGTGAAACTTGCAGGTGCTAAATTCAAGCTTGGTTGCTTTTGGTTGATCCAATACTAACTAATTTCTACAGAGCTAAATGTACCTTTTTTGCTCGATATTTATTCTTGACATTAAGAGTTCTCTTGAGGAACATCTAATAAAAGTGTGTGAAAATAAATCTGCTGACAAAAGAATCTATTCATATGGTTAGAGGATTTTTCATATGATCAATGGTTTGCAACACCAAGGTTTTAAGTGTTGGATCTTGGAATTTGGCCCAAGTTTTCTCACACTTTGAGTGAATTCAGTTGGCAAACACTGTGAGTGAAGATAACTGATATTTCATGTGATATGGATTTTTATGATATTGTCATGGGCGGGGAAGCAGATATTGTTTCTGAATGGATCTTTATGCCAAACAAGCCCAAAAGCTTCTTTTAGGAGAAAATTCATAGGTAAAAATATGTTTCAGGGTCACATTATGCTAAAATTTAGGACTTCTAAAATTTCTTTGCAATGTTACTGTACAATTAGTTAAGAACAGAGTAGAGAAGAAACAAAAAAACAGTCTGGTGTAATCCCAAACAAAAATTATTTATGATTGATTTAAAAATTTAAAATAATGCATTACCAACTCCTGATCCAGCCACCTCTCTCTCTCTCCCTTCCCCCTAAAACCGAACATATGCATTGTGAGACCATGTAAAGTAAAAGAAAAATGTTATCATGGTTCCCTGATTGCTTATTTTTTCTCTCAGTGTCAGCTGTGAAGCTTAGATGATTTTGTAGATGATTTTGTAGATGATTTTGTTGATCTTGACGTACCTGGAGAGAGGAGCAGCATGTAATTGTGCTGCTTTGAAAAGAGAAATTATCTCTGTGGCCATTTCTTTCTCTGCAGCTGTTTACCTGAGTTTTTCTGGGGATGGGAAGGATGAGGGCTAAATCTCCCTTCCCCATCTCCCCTGTTTCATTTCCTCCCCTGTCACAAGCATGTTTTGCCCACGGAAAGGAAGAAATCTCTGCCACTCACAATGCAGAGAGCTCATACTCTTTTAGTGCTTCCTAATTAACTCCAAAGAAGTTGCTTCACTAGCCATTACTGCAAGAGCTTTTCAGTCAAATGGTGGCACTTTCTGTATTGTCATGGTTCTCTACCAGTCTGGAGCTTTCAGATCACAGGGTTGAAACTCTTGGACCCTTCTTACCCACTATTCTTCTTCAAATTTCAGCCTCTGGAGACAGGGGAATAAGTGAGAGCTATTGTTTTTTGTTTTAAGTAAGATTTGTTTTATATTAAGTAACAAAATAAAGTTTCATACTTTTTTAATGGAAAAGGGGAAAAAAAAGCAAGAACACACAACACAACTGCATCCTCTGCCTTCAGAAGTTAAGGAAACACTAAGACTTCAAGCCACCCTTCAAAGTCATGCTTGTTTCAAGGTGTTTTAGGAAGCAGCCACCCTAATACACAATATCTGAACACTTGGTGGGTTGAAACGGAGGTGAAATATTATTTTTTCCAATTAACCTCAGATTTAAGGACAGAAGAAATGTGAGGGTTTATGACCTTGAGACAAAATGGTTTTTAGATGAAGAGCAAAATAAGGGAGGTTAGAATGGGAACTCCAGAGTTCTTATTTTTAAGTTTAAAGACATTAACCAAACATTACTTGCCACTATCTCTTTGGACCACACTAGAGAGTGATAAAAGTCTTTGAATTTCCATGTAGCTCCTGGAATTCACATGGGAACTCACAATAGGTCTTTATCAAATTTGAAAAGGTTGTTTTTTTCTCCAGGAATGTGGACATAAACAGTTGCTAGGCAAGAGGGAGGGATGGTTCTCAACATTAAAAAAAAAAAGAGAGATTTTTCACCTTTTGTGTGTTGACACACAAAGTTACAAGCACATCACAGGAGGCTGAAGGGAAATCTCTACTGTGTGTCACATTCAGTCCTGAAATGAACCTGTCCATACCCGAGCTGTGGGATGAGCTCAGTGCACCAGAAAAGCAGTCAAATTACCGCAAAGCGTTTCCTTCATTCTTTCCTTCCTAATATTTTTTTTTTGTTGTTTTTTGTCAGAAGCCAGCTTTCTTTTACTTCTTTATTTGGTGACTCAGAGCCTTAGCTGATATAGCTGATATCCTGGCATGTTAATGTATGTATTCTGGATTTCCCTTTAACCAAGACACAGTTTATTATGCTTTAAGCACATTCCTAACATAACTACATTATGATTCCTATAGCTTCCTGATGTCCTGAAATCTTTGCTTCTTGCCCCAGATCACAAGGTAAATAAATGGCCTCAATAAACTCCCTGTCACTCATAAACATCATCTTCCTGCTCCAAAGCCATAACTTGCCCAACAATTTTCATCTGGATCACAAACACACAAATAGTTCAGCAGCAGTCCATTAAATACCATGGTAACCTGCTGCTTTTAATAATCCTCCTCTGTGCCGTAGCAGCTGCAAAGCACAGGGTGACAAGCCAAACATAATTTAAATACTGTGGCGTGCTCCAGATGTGGCAGCGATTTGCCAGGTGTTTATTTTTAATGTATAACTTGAGCTCTTACCCTGTTAGCTCATCTTTTGCCATAGAAAAGTCACTAAAAGCACAAATACTTGTATTTGTCTGTATATTGTAATCTCATGACTGGGATTCTTTCAGTTTTGGTGATGGGGGACTGTTGGGGAAGATGAAACAGGAAAGCCTTGTAAATATGATTGTTTAAGTTTGGAGAATATGAAACCTATAAGTGAAATAGAATTAAGGGCAGAGTTCGATATCTGAAGTGCTAAACCTCAGTTGCTGAGCAGCTGGAGGACAATGGTATGGCCAGCTGAAGTTTATCCCCCTTAAAGTGAAGGGTGCCCCTCTCCTTATCAAGAACTTGAGGGTCACACAGTACGGTAATGTAAGGATTCTTATAGGTTGTATGTAAATGCTATAGGACTCTGTATCTTGTACTAGATTGGTCAAGTAGACTAGAATATTCAGTAGAAAGAGAGATAAAAAGGCCAGGAACTTCCTGTTCCTCCTCTTTGTCTGCTCTTCTCTTTGCCTGCTTCTCTTTGCCTGCTCCTCTTCGCCACCTCTTCTTCTTATCAGCTCTTCTTCGGCCCTGCCCAGAGCTGCAGCTGGCAGCTCTCTGCAGGGCCTCTTCATCCACGCCCTAGCAATAAATCGCTTGCTTCAAGATAACTTCTGACTCCAAAGATCTCTCATTGTTTGTCCCGACCGTCCGACCCCAGTGATCCTACAGGGGACAGCTTTTTTGCTTCCCCTCCCGGTCTAAATATTAATTAAGGACACTATTGCTACTGTATTGAACCAAGGCCACACCACACAAGACATGATCCAAAAGCAACTGAAGTGCAGTGAAAAGTTTATGACGTTGCTGTTTTTGATTGCCTGTGGGGCACAGATTTAGCCCTTAGGGCAGCTACACATCATATGCCCATATTGCACGTTTGCACACAACTTTCCCCGCAATTCAGTGATGTGAACAATATTCAGCTTTGGATGTTTGGTTTTTTTGGTTTTGTGTTTTTTTTAGTTTATCTGGGATTTCAAAACCCTCTTTTTGAAGCCAACAAAAGCAATTGGTCAGGTTTGTTGTGTAATAACGTACTTTCTTCAACCTGAACTTGGAACTCCCTATACAACTGCTGTATGTCTTTTAAAATATTCTGTGAAAAGAGGAGATCAGTTGGCTTAGACCTCGTGACGATGAAGAATAAGAGGCAGCTAGGCTGTTGCATTTTGCTGATCTTTTCCTTTTGTGCATAAAGTAATAGATTTTTCACTATGTTGTCAGAAAATGGCCTTCTCATGACCACATTGTTGAAACGGGGAGAGTGACCATTCATGGCAGGTATTGAGAGGGCCAAACAGCCTATGTGAAGATTACCAAAAAGCCAGGTCCCAACATGCCTAAAAGAATCTGTATTACAGTCCATGCATCCGCAACATAAAGTGATAGCTGTCTTTTTTTTTCTTCAAAAACCCCATTTTACATACAAATGTAAAATGTAATTGCCTTGCTGCTGTTTAATCTTCTCAAAGAAACAAAATGCTGACCTTAAGAGTCTTGCGAACACCAAAGAGGAGCTGCAGCCATTCATGGGCACCCAAAACTGGTGGAGAGAAATCAAAACAGGGCTTAGAGGGTTTATAGCAGTGTTTTCTACAGAGTAGGATGGATGCTGAACACTTTTCAAAAGGCTTTTCCTGTGAATGCAGCTATTTCCAAACAAAAGGTACTCCACGGCCTAAAACAGGTGACTCAGGCCTGGGGAATCCTTATTCCAGTCAAATGGGAACAAAGCACTATCTCCTCCTTTTTGAGCTAAACTTGAGGTGGTCTTTACTTCCCTGCCTTTGCCCTTAGTGTTCCAGATGGCAGAATTTAAGTGTTTTTTCTTTCATGCCTGGAAAACACGAGGGTTTAGGCCTTTAGTTTGTTACGTTTTTGTTTCGTGACTTGTCACGGCAACCCTGCACATGCAGTGTTGAGAAATGAGCACATTTGGCTCCAGAAATGTGTCTCAGGGAACAACCCAGAAGAACCTGTGTTCGCAGCTGTCACTGGAGAGCAAACAGCAGAAGGAGTTGGCAGAAAATGAGGTCAAACCAGCTCCAGGATAAGCAAGCTCTGAGGTATCACTCAGGAGCCACACGGCTTCCTAGCACTGCTCTCAAGAGATAGTTTCCAAAAAGGGCAAAGCAAACCCTTTCCCCCAGTTTTCCATGGAGTAAATGACCAGCCTGGATTCTGGGAATGGCAGAAAAACTCCAGTGCGGCTGAAGTTTTCCAGTTTGGGGCAGAAGTAGATTCGGGATAATGTGTTTTCTGAGAAATGGTCTGCACTACTCAACATGTCTTTAATATGAGAGTCATTCCCACTTGCCAGTGAGCTTTAGTTTTCCTTCAAATGTGCTTTGACAGTATTTATTAACATTTTGAACCTCATATTGTTTCCATTATTTTGTTATTTTAAGCTGGACGTCTAAGCTTAGACAATGTAATTCTCAAGTTTTTAAAGCAGAGGCACCATATATTCAATTTTCTTCCACAGACTAAGACACAACTTAGTCTGTCAGGTGATAGGATAAACACCACACAGTTCCCATTAGCTTTCATACTGGCAATCGGAAATTCTGAGTCTTTTGGAAAATAAGTCCATGCTTTGGATGTTCAGTCTAATCTATTGCTTTAAAATCTAAAGGTAGTGCTAAAAAAGAAAAAGGAGTAATGATTGTCTTCAGCAGCTGAAGTATTATTCATGTAATTCTAAAATATATTTATTTTGGAAGTGAAAATGAAAAAAAGTGAATCAGAAATATCCTAATTTAACTATCATCACTCCATGAAAGGGAAAATTTGGAAGTCTTCTCTTTACATGGAGATACAGCAGAACTTTATAGATTCAATTACTGATTTAACAAGGATCTGCATGGGTTGTGCTCAAGAAGCAAATATTCTGATCATCTGTGCCTTGTTTATTTTTAATTAATTGGGGGATTTAATTCACGGGATCCTTCATATCTTTCTTTGGTGTTTCTGCCCCGGACGTTTTATTTTGTGAATGGTCACACTGTTAGTATTATTATGCCCTCTGAGGCAGTGGCACAACTTATTTACCTGAGTTACCTGAAGATCTTTCGCTACTGCTCATCATTGCCCAAGTGAAGTGATTTTAGCCATGCTCACCATCATGCAGTGGTACAAACACTTTGTAAGGGTTTATTAATCAGAGACAAACTTGCAATATTGCTTCTTGGCCTGGACTGGATTTTGCACAACCTGCACAGGTTTTTCTGTTCTGTGACCTTAAGTTCCAGGGTGATTATGGACAAATCTAACCAGGGTATCCTTGAGCCTGTGTGTGTCAGGTCAATTAACAGCAAACCTCAGCTCCCTAAACTTGTGGGAACCACTTCTGAGAGGCACTGCTGAAGAGGATTTCTGGCCCTTTTCTCTCATATGTTTAACCTTGGGCTTGCTTTTCACAGTTCCAGACAGACAAGTGCAGGAAGTTGTCCCTCAGCCTCCTTTTCTTCAAGCTTGACAAACCTGAAGTCCACAGCTGCTCTTCACAGGACATTCATGCCGGCCCTTAAATGGCAAACACTCTAATTGCATCACATTAAGCTGGATCTAGTTGTGGAAAAGAAAAAAAAAAGTTGCAGACACCATAATAAACTACAGCCTGGAAAACAAACTGTGGAGACTAGGAAGACAAAGCAGTAATTGAAATTTCATCTGGTGCATAGTAACGTTTCTACAAGCTTCCAACTTCAAGGAACACTTAATTATTCTAGGATTATAATTGCTGTGCGAAAAAGCACTGAATCGTTACATTTCCTTGAGGTTTTCTTATATATAATTAACCTGGAATCTTACCACAGGAGAGAATCATGGAAATGTACATCAAAATCCTTGTTTCTAGAAGGACATGGAAATTGTCACACACAATGAAAATACAAAGGAAATCAAGGATTTGCAGCAGATGGCTAATTTTGCCCCTGCTGGGATTTGATAAATGCATTCATCTGGACAAACAGCTGGCATAAATAATTAGGGCCAAAAGCACTAATAGGGTACACAGAGCTGCTCTGCAGAGAGGCTGAAGAACACCTCCAAAAGGGGGAATACCTTGATGCTGCACTTTTTGTTGGTTTCAATTTCCTTCTTCAGCACAGGAAATCTAGAACTCTTTCTGAAAAGTAACAGGCACAGTTTCTGTTTCATTCACAGGCTCAAGCAGATAAAGCTCAATTTTTGGACATGGGCTCAGCTTAGAATCCCAAACCAACAGCATTCAAACTAGCCAAGAATAATGTCATTATTCTTCTATTTTGCGTAGAGACAACTTTTGATAATTCACAGTTGCAGTACCTGGAAAACACATAGACGTAAATTTGCCCTTTTTTGAGCTATCCCCCTCAGTTAAGCGTGGGTTAATGCAGTACTTTGCATTAAAGAAAAAAAAAAAAAGGAAAATAAAAGAAAAAACCCAGGGCGTGCATAAAAAAAATAATCTTGCAGAAGATAAAAATCTCCGAGAAGGTTACATCTAAGACTGTCCTTAATTTCAAGTTATGCAAAGATGTAAAATTACTGAATTCCAGCAGCTTTTCACAAGTGGAGAGAAACAGTTTGTGGGGTGTTGCCCAGCTGTTCTCATTTATTGCACCTTGGCCACTGCTGCTCTCTTTGGGAGCAAACGTCAGATATTCAGATCTAGTGTCTGCCAGTGCTACGACCTGCACTTTTGCAGCCAAAGGCCACCCTCCTTCCTGTTCAACACCTTACTCACTGGTGGAATTACGCAAGCACAGCGTAATAAGAGAGATCTAATTATATTGTTCTTTTTGGGTAGGGCTTCCCCCGTCTCTAGTCAGAGAATTTTTTTGACAAGATACCTTGTTTGTAGTTTTTGTGCCGGTAGAGTCACAAGTCCTTTCTTAGAGTACTGCTGACTGCAGTTTACTGGAGGGTTTATACAATTCCAGTGGTTTATCAGCAGTTAAAAGAATGAGGTGGAAAACTACCGTCATAGCTATGACTTAACACCAAATGACAAGATATAAAGATTTTCTTTAAGCTTTACATGCTCCTTCCTGGTGGCAGGCTTTGTCTCATTCCCATGGTTTCTTAGACATCTTTGTAACCAGCAGGTGGTTCAGGGGATGCACCTACCAAAGCCAGACCTGGTTTTGTTTAGATGATTGTTTGGAAAGAGATCCTGCTAAAGCCACCCACAAGATACAATTAGTCCAGCTGACTTTCAGTCTCATTTTCTGTCTGCCCCCAGTATTCAGAGCAGAACCCACACGTATGTGGAACTAATGCATTTGTCTGCTTGATATTTTGACCAAGCAAATGTAATTTAAAAATATTAATATTAGCTGGTGAAGAAGAGATCAAGGAAATCTTGTCAAGAAAAAAATTTCAGTTTTGCCATGTCAAAATTTGTGTAATTTGTTTAATTTTAGATTACTGACTGCTTTCCAGCTCGGGTTTTCTCTTTGTTTCACCAAGAATTGAATCAGCTTGCATGCATCTGACTGTCCCAGGAATGTTTGTGCTTAGATGAACAGTGTAGTGTGCAGAATGACTCTAGATGTGATCAGAGGAAAAGAAATAACTCTGCAAGCTCTGTTGAGAATAATTTTTCTTCTTTTTAGCCCTAACACAGAATTAACATAAAAATGACTGAAATCCATGCAAAGAATGTTTGTTTGGACACGAAAATCAGTAGAGCAGTGTACAGTCCATCATCAAAAATTCATTTTAAAGAACTTTAGAGACTTGGTTTCTATGTTATGTAGTAAATATTTTTCCACTATTCTGCTAAGGTACAAAAGGAAAGGAAAATCTATCTTTTTATTGCAATAACCATGGTGATATTCAGAATAATGATACAGCAACAGACATAGCAATCTTATATTCTTCAAACAGATTCTATATATTTTTCAGATTCTATTGCTGTATTAAATTATTGAATGTTTAAATGGCCAGGATAGGGAAGGACGAAAAAACCCAAAAAATCTTTTCTTTATTCTGACTGTAGTCCGTAGTAGGCCACCTTTCCTGATAGGTTGTTCTCGAGGAAATTGCAAACTGTCATAAGGATCTGCAACCAGAATGGCCTCTCCCTTGGTGTCTCTTTTCCTTCCTTCTTTATGAATTCACTAATAACAGAGATAACAGAACAAGCATCTTTCCTTACCATACCCTTGTGAGATAAGGTGGAGCTGTCATTAGCATCTGACAGGAAGGGAGAAACCCCAGGGGTAATTCTGACATAATAGTGCAGAACATATTTCTCTGCTTAGTGTCCTACCTTCCAAGATAAGGGCCACGGTCTCCCACTGCAGTGTAGATTGGTAGGAGGTGATTAACTATGCTGGAAATTTCTTAAGGTGGCTGACAGTAAACAGGGAAGAGGAGGATGTTTCCTGAATCCACACCAGCCTCAACTAAATCCCCATTACTCTGATTTACAGAGGGAGGTCTTCCCTCTCATGGAGAATTTAAAGGGGTTCTTTTGAGGTAAGTGCATTTTTTTCTTCCTTCAGGTCAAGAGCTTAGTCTTTTTTTTTTAAATTATTTTTATTCCTTCTTAAAAAATATTTTTATTTTTATCATATTGTGACTTTTTTTGACTTGGAGCTGTGATAAGAAAGCCTTGTGTTCAACGCTATGCTTTTGCTGATGGCTCTGCATTGCCTGACCAACCACTTTCCATAGCCATCCCCACTGCAATAAATGCTACAAAAAACAAGCTGTGAGATAAAACAGGGACGGGAAACCCACTTTACTGACCACTATGTCTCTAATCAGGTGAACGGTCTATTTTTCTAACCAGTACATGAACCAGTGAAGCTCTGGATGAAAATGATGTTACAGAAAATGCTTCGAGCAGAGATTGTTTGGGTAGGAATGTGCTGAACACACCCATTGGTCCAGCTCTACGGGTTGGATGGACGAAGAAATTTCTAACTCAGTGTTTTCAAGTGTGAGGCAGTCCTGGGCACACCAAGCAGACCTTTAGGAGCCAGGAGATTCTGTGGCTCTCATCCCCAGGGTGAGACCACAGATGGACAAGGGGTTTAATAAAATCAGGTCTGGAATTTGTGGCACTAAATGTGTCAGTGGCGGACCTGGAACACAGGTGTTCGCCACGAGCACCCAGTCCAGGAAAAGCAAGGTCTTGCTCACAGAGACGTGTGTGGACAGCTCCAAGCTCCTGTGAGCGATGTGTTGGAGAGGTGCCATGTGGCTGTGTTGCCATGACTTTATTTTCAGTCTAACAAACCCAGCCTGTGAGCACGAAGCTTCTTAGGCCAAGCATAGCACCCTGTTAGCACAGGTCCGCACCCTCCCAGTAACATCCAGCCTCCTCCAAGAACAAACTGAGCTGGATCTGCAGTTGAATCTGCTTGTTCACCTCCACGGACACGTGTCTAAATGACTTCCCAGAAACCACAGAGCAGTTGCTGGAACAGCAGAGATTTATCCTCATTCTTCAGACTAAGAAAGTGCTCTGCATAAGGCAAAATGGAAGGCAAACAACTTTCTAGTCTTAATCCTACACTTTAATCACTCTTTTAGCCTTTACAGCTGTAGTTTAAGTTTTTCTAACCTGCAGAGGGGCAGAGGAAAACACCGTTTCTGAAAATTCCAGTTTAAGCTTTATTTCTTTTTCAGAAATATGGCCATGCTCTTAGAAGCCGGCAAAACTGCGCTGTATTTTAAAACTATATTGTGTTGAAATGATCTTGTTACTCCAGGCAACCCTTCAGCAAGATTTTCTGATCCATATTTATGATCAGACAAGCGCAGGCAGTGTCAGGTGAGAACAGTGTTCAGCCACATCAAAAGTCTTCAGTCACAGTGAATTTTGTTCACAAAAATAATTACACCAGTGTGTGTCCAGTACCTCAGAAAACTTACTGTCATACCAGTTCGCTCTGTCAATAATCAGACCAAATAAGCTCATGTGGCAATTCTTCATCGATATTGTACTTCCAAGTATATGTAACATATTTGTTACAGGCATTTCTCAGAGGTCAACAATTTAGTAAGCATTTACCTCATGGCATTTTCCTGGTTTAACATCAGTACCCCATAATAATGATGTGCAAGCACAATTTTACAAGACTTTCGTGGGACACCAGAAATAATGTAATGGAATGAATCAAGCAAGTGATAACAATTAGTTAGGTAACGCAAGAATATCTGCTGTAACTTGCACTGAGGTGGAAAAGGCCAGTAGTATTAGGTCATCTCATGGGACAAGAATGTTTGTAATACACTAATTGTGAAGTATTTCCTATAGACGTTACAGGAATTCATCTGAAGAGCATCTCATTGCATAGAAAACTTTGCTGCCCTTGGAAGTTCTCACAGCTTTGCCTCCTGCTAAACCATCTTTGCTCATGTGATGTAATAGTCTATTCTCATGAATTAAATGCATATTCTTTCCTTGAGGTAGGAAGATGAGTAACTTTCCATGAATCAAGCTGATGAGAACATTTCCCTGAGGGAAAGCATTGTCCGTTTACCGCAGGTTTATTTTAAAAAAAAACCAAACAACCAGGCTACATCTACCCATTGCAATTCAACAGACAGTTCTCCTTCTGTGTTGATAGTGGCCTAAAATGTCAACATGGATAGGGAGATGTGCTGGACTTAATCACAGACTCATGAGCAGTTCTTATTACTGAAGATATAATTGCCAGTACATGCAGAAGTCTTAGGCACAGATCAGGGATTTCTTATGAAGTCTAGAGAGGAGTTCAATTTTCTGTAACAATCACTCCCAGGGTTCATTCCTAAACCCCAAAATATGTTACTTTTTACATTTTCATCTTTGCCATTCACCTGAGCACCACAGAGAGAAACCAGGATCCCAAAACCATACACTTTGTCTCAAAAGAGAGATGATTAGATCCATTGTTTTTAAAACACTTACCTGATGTTTCTATGGTTTTGGTTTTTTTTTAAATATTTTCTCTCTTAATCAGTCTGATGAAGCAAATATGCTTGACCTGACTGCTAGTGACACCTCCCCGTGTGTTCCCTTAGTCTCTGAGAAAGGCAGCAGTGTGCTCGGGTGTTACCGACAGGTGACTGACCTTGTGAGACACAAAGGCAAAGATGACTCAGAAGTTTTGCCCAAGTAGAGAAGGGAGCAGGAACCTACAGGTACCACTGCTCCCACACAAGCATCTCACAGCCAAAACTGTCTGTGGGCCTGCTCTGTGCCCCCGGCTCGTGAAGGTAAAGACCAGTCCTAAATGTGCTCCTCTTACCCCCAGATTTCCCACAGCCAAAAGCACGCTGTTCCCTTGCTAGCGTAATAAATTGAATTAGCATGACTAAGTTAACAAAATTTGGTTGGTTTCCTCGGGAGCTGGGTTCATTTTCCAGCTCAGGCTCCATGCCCTGGGTGGGGACAGCCCCTGGCTGTGTGTGCCCTCAGTGGGTCTCCAGCAGCCGAGGTCATAGGCGCTCGCACGCCCGCGGGGCTGCATGCAGCCACACGCTCTCCTCCGACCACGTAGGAGCTCCCACCCCATGGCAACGGGGCACAAACAGGAGTGTTCTGGGTGGCTGTTTGCAGGTTGTGGCTGGCAGTTGCCATGGTGCCTGGCAGGCAGGTGAGAGAAGCCCTCCTGAGGGGCACTGCCAGCAGCTGGCAGCTCCTACCTGCCTGGCACGCAAGGTTTCCCTTCCCACCCTCTGCCCGGAGAGCAGAGGAGGCTGAATGGACACGCACAGGTGTGTGTTTGGCCACGTGGCAGCAGCATCCTGCAGAGGCAGGTGCCAAAGGAAGGTGGCATTTCTGTTGGCTTGCATTTTGGATACGCTCTGCTGTCAGTCGAGCACGCACCTTCTGCCAGGAGGACAATGGCAGCACTGTTCCTCCCACGTGGTGGAAATCCTTCTGCACAGATAACAAGTGCTGCTTTCCTTATATCTCCTGCCAGCGTTTCTGAGAAAGCCTTGGCATCCCACTTTGCTCAGAAACATAGCATGGTCCCCACGTGAAAATTAGGTGCTCTTGGAACGCTGCTTTTTACAAGTACGTGTTGAAAAGAAGCCCCAGAGACAGTTTGTTTGCAAACCTGGGGTTTTGCTTTGTTCTGAGTTTTAAGGACAGGACCGACACTGAAGGCCATCCTGTCCCAACCTGCAAATAAATTCCTTTCAAAGTGAATTATCAGAATTGCTAACCCCACTCAATTTCCATGGTGATGCCCACCACGGGGGTGTGAGTAACCCACTTGCCTTATTTCAAAGTGACCCCTTTCAACACTACCCAACAATCGCAAATCTGCCAAGGTACAGACTGTGTTCCCCCCTTGAAGATCCTCTCACCACCTCTCTCTTCTTTTTTGTGTGAAGTTCTTCTCAGCCTAGATGGCCCTTGACTATTTCTGGGAGAAGGAATGAGAGAATTTTGGATGCCTCTTTGAATTTTATGAGTCAGCCTGGCAAGTTAACGGGAAAAACGTTCTCCTTCTGATTGAATTAGAATTAACCACAGTAACAGGACATCTCAAAACATTTTTGTTTTTCTCTATTAAGAAATGAGCAAACCACTTCAGATTAACCCAGACCATTTGCTTGACCTGAAATAAAATTCTTCATTTTACATTTGGATTTGTAAAACTTTTGATCGACTTGCCCTTCTTTAAGAAGTATAAAAGAGAGTATAAAAACAATGCCTTTATAGGAAAGGACATTTTCCTGCAGAAAAGTGTCCCAAGTTTAATTTTGTAGATTAAAGTGTTTTATACTGTAAAAAAATTGATCCAACCTTAAAAGCACATTTGATGTTCTCAGCATCTCTCAGTGTAAATAGAAAAGAAATTAAAGAGTATTTCTACCTCTACATCCTCTGGATTACTTAAGAGCTCAAGAGGTAATGAGAACATTTTTCTGGCTGTGTTTTAGGGTCTAACCTGCAGCAAACTTTTGCTGAGGTGCCAGTGCTCTTGTCTCAACAATGTTCCAATTGAGTGAACTTATTCCAGGTTTACACCACCACACTTCGAAGAGTGTAAGGCCTTAAAATCAATGTCTGCTTTGTGTTCCTGTGACAATGGTTTACAGTTGCCAAAATCACAATACTTTTCCACATTAAAAATAAAAATTGGACATGCAGGGTTAAGATTAGATGCCATTCCCTTTCCCTTTGGCTCTTGTAAGTAGGAGGCATTTGGAAGAAAAAGGAGGAATTGGGAATCTAGGAATCAGGAAAAGAGATAACGTCCTCGGTAGGGGAAGAAATACAAAACCTGGATTTCCAGTGTGATAGCAAGCAGCCTTCTGAATCAACAGTATCAAAAATCACTCTGTTTCACAAAGGGAAAAGGGCATTTGCCAGAAAGTCTTTCCAGAACATCAGGTTTTCCTGTGAAATTGTGCCCCACAAGTCCAAACGCATTCAGGATCTTCTGCCCAGAAACACCGGCCAGGTGCTCTCCTAGTGAGGTCAGAGGAGCTTCCCAATCATCAGATCCTCATTTCCACATGCTGGCGAGGCCAGAGCTGTGTTTCCTCAGGAGGTGGTGACAGTGGGGTGACACGGATTTCGCCGTGTGATTAATGCAGCAGTCGGGTGCATGAACGACCAGAGGCTCAGCATGCCCTGCTCAGCACACACGTGAGCAGCCAGACCCACCAAGGGGTTCCAGCCAGCAGGACTGGCTTGTCAAGGGGCAATAAACCCACTGCTGCCAGTGGGTTTACTCATGGCACTCCGCTGTAAAAGCTGCAGGTAATTGCTGACGTTATGCAAGGAGCTCCGTCGGAGCCGTGAAACCGACTGTGCTCTGTGTCAATTCGCTTTTACCCTTGCTCATCAAAGGCAGAATGAGCTGTCATTATTTCCAGCACAGGACAGAGGTGAGAAAAGTGCCTTGGAGAGAACTAACAAACAGGAAAATGTAGCTTCCTTTGTTCTTTTTTTTTGTTTTGGTTTGGTTTGGTTTGGTTTTTTTGTTTGATAGTTATACTACAAAGCACTGTGTATGACTCGTGTTTTCCAGCCAATAACATCTTAAAACACAAACCCTACTGATTTTGTGGAAAACACAAGTAAAGGCACAACAGGATTTTGGACCTATTTTTTAAAATCAGCAGTGTCAATAAATATTTAAACTAGTAGAACTAGTAGAAATAGAAAAGAAACAGATTGATGCTTTCTGCTGTTTTAAATCTTTAGGATTCTTAAAGTCACCGTGCCATCGAATTTCCTATCCTTTTATAACTAAAAAATAAATTTAATTAGAAATTTTAAGGTATTCACTCAGAATTTATTCACTCTTTTTTTTTTTTTTTTTTCAAGAGAACCATTTCCTGTTGGCAGGATGGTTTGAAGTTCTAAGTTGCAGAATATTAATGAAAATGTGGCCTCCCCTGGCTAATTCACGAGGAACTCAGTTTGTGAAAACTTTCCTGTTTGGTTGCCTTTCAGCCCTTTCATAACTGTTGGGTCAAATAGCTGCTGTTATCATATAGATGTCTTCAAAATTTTGTTAGAAACTAGAACAACTTAAACCACATTTTTCCAAATACACTGAACATAACTGTGAAAGGGTTTTCTGTGCTGTGAACTTTCTGGCTTTTGTGGGGTTAATTTTTTAAAATTACTTTTAATCTGTTGCATTTCTATTTTTCCTTTACCGTATTGTTACATTAGTCTTTAAAAGCTGGTGGTAAAACTCCAACAGTTTTCGACAAAAGAAGAAAAAAAAAATTGCACTGGTTCCAGATGACCAGAAGGCAAAAAATGTTGGTGGTCCTTTTCCCTTTGGTCCTACAAGGAAACAAGAAGAGTTTTTATTTCTATTTAAATGCTTAGAAGAGGAGGATTAGTCTATCAAATACAATCTCATAACACAGTTTTGGAAGGGGTTGTAAGGAAATGACATTTCTATTAGCATTTAGGGGCTACTAAAAACATGGATCATTACAGTAATATCTAAAATATATATTTGAGAACTTCTATATGTTTACTACTCACCCGAAGTACCACACCATAATACCAAAATGAGCATTTTTTGTCACAGACGTTTGTGTACTGTGGACTGTGCAGCACAGCAAAACCAGACTTTCTCAGCATTAGATCTGTTTCTGTTTGGGCTTAGATATTCTTCAGAGGGGAGGGAAGGAAGGAGGGAAGGAAGGAGGGAAGGAAGGAGGGAAGGAAGGAAGGAAGGAAGGAAGGGAGGA
>VZRV01007029.1:74579-87530 GCA_013398115.1 Falcunculus frontatus
AGGGAGGGAAGGAAGGAAGGAAGGAAGGAAGGAAGGAAGGAAGGAAGGAAGGAAGGAAGGAAGGAAGGAAGGAAGGAAGGAAGGAATAGCATCATAGCATCATTCAGGTCAGAAAAGGCCTCTAAGATCATTGAATCCAACCATTAACCCAGCACTGAACCATTACAGATGACCATGGCTACTTGCAACATCAAGGAGGTTTATGGTGCTATCCATTGTGAACAAAGACTGACAAATCCAGCTGTCTGAAACACTCCAGAGGTATAGAAGTATTCTTACATAAAGTATCTCTACGGATATGGGCTGGGAAGGGTTTCCAAAAGAAGCTGCAGATGAACTCAGTGCCAAATCCATTCTCCCAAGAGAAGACACATTTTTGTGCTTCAGAATCAATTGATTCAGATTGTGATCAGTTCCTACTCCTCCCTGCAGCAATCTAATTAAGTTTTAAATGGAGTTCTGTGAATTTAGGGTGAGAGATCCTGTCACCCAAGTCAAAGGCTAACAGCTTAACTCCACTGACCTGATTATTATGGTATTTACAATGGTTTAGAACCCACTTTTGCAACACAGGTGCTCTCACTCTCACATTGCAACTACTACTTTTGGCTTTAATGGCAGATTAATTTCTGATCTGTGAATACATCTGTGGATGTGGATGTGTGCTCTGTACACATATACATCTAAAAACCTGTTTTTTGAAGCACGCTGGGAAGGTCACTCTCTTCCTGGGTATTGGGTCAGGGTTTTGTTCCAGAACCAACACCTCTTGGTTCTTGGGAAGCAGCAGTGAGGAACTGGTTCTGTTCAGGCAAGCTGACTCAGTGTCTGCACTATTTATTTTTTTGCTAATAGAATCTAAATTGCAGTGAATCAGAGGAGTTAAGTGGAATGAGATAAAGGGCATGCTGGAAAGACTTGAGTCAGTCAGATGCTGCAGTCAATGTGGCTCACCTTGAGCTGATAATACATTACAAAAGACTTTAAAACATAGAGACGTTATTTTGTTCTTTGGTGATAGTGCAGTGCATATTTTCCATTCTGTGGCTGCTGTCCATACAATAGGCTGTGCAGCTGATAACAGGAGTAGATGCTGAAAAGCCCATGCTTCTCCAAAACTGTGTTTGCCTGGGTAAAAAGCTGTGTTCTTGCAACATATGTGGGCTTATTTATTGTTAGTGTTTCTAAAGATGCCAGTCAAGGTCACAGAATTCAGTTACTCGTGTGCAAATACATCTGGAATGACACATCCTCTGTTGAACCACTTCCTGTGAAATTATATGTGAGCAACACTAAGGATCATGTCAGAGGTGGGAAGAGATGAAATGACTCTCCCTGAGGCGTGGAGTTGCCTGCCACTCTCCCTAACACCACGTCTGTTATGCAGCAGGTAAAAAAAAAAGAGTTTAACCCAACAGCGTTGCTGAGGCATCTCTTGGCACAGAGGCATCTGGCTGGACACTGCACATTCTCCATTTGGATTAGACAACTTGGTTCTTTAAATTGCATTTACAAAGTGTTACCTTCACTGGATTCACATGAAATTGGTATCTCTCCATGATTTCCAGAGCAATACTCTTGTAGCTGCATCTTGTGGCACACAGAGAGTCCGGGAGGGACTCTGCTTGCTCCAAGTGGCTCTGTGCTCAGCTCTGTGCTCTGCTCAGACACAAGGCTGCTGAAATGAACCTTTAATGGGTCACACTGAATATGTGTTTGTCCCTTAATCATGCCCATTTTTGGTTCACAAAAATCCTGGGCTGAATGGTCAAGTAAAAACTCCTGTTGGCATTTTGTATTTATCCTGTGGGGTCACATCTACATTTGCAGCTCATTCCTTAAGACCTAGCTAGGCCACAAATAAATTTTCAAAATCTACTCTGAAAGAGTGCTGAAAGCACCAAATAAATGACTTTTACCTTAAACACTGGACATTTTCTTCTGGTGCTACCCAGACCATCTTTTTACTTTCACAGAACAAAACTTTCCTCTGAATTCCTAAGTAAAATTCTGGGTTTTTTGCTGTGGCAAGTTTCCTTTTTTTCGTGCACCAAGGGAAACACTGCATTAGGCCAAATGACTCAGTGTTGTTTGGGAAAATGTATGACTACTAAAGGCACTTGTTATGAAAGTTCATCTGATTAAAGCTGGTTAGGAAGCAAATCTCAGGATGAAAGGAGGCTTTTGTGAACTTTTCTCTGAAAACACATTAATCCCTAATAAGATACGGTGTGATACAGAGCATGTTACTGGTTTGACCTGTGGTAACTCTTCTGGAATTATTCAAGGGATGAGTTTGTCAACATTAACCTGTAATCTTCTATTTATAGGCAGAGTTCAAATGGATTTTATTGTGTTCATCCTCACTTTCCCTTCTCTGAAAGCCCAGGGGCCCAAAAAGGAAGAACACATGGCATTAGTGGAACTTGCCATGAGTGACAATCGCACTTTCTTTCCAAGTCATATCCCAAAGCAAACTCTGCAATCTGCCAAAGCCTAGTCCTTAGCAAGCCACTGGTGGTACTGCTACAGAGGGAGGAAACACCTGTGGTGAAAATCCTAGGTCCAAACAGAAGCTTTCCCCATCATGAAGGGAGCAACGGACAAAGATTTCTCTCAGCAACTGAACAGCTGATCTGAATTCTTCCTTTCCAGACCATTTAATCCATGCACAGATGGGCAGATGCCTCATTCCATTTAATGAACTCTCCCCTGCCTCTGTGGAGGACACAGAACCATGTGCATTGTTTATTTATATAGCTTTCTTTTTTTCTCTGTTTGCTATATTTTTTTTCTCTGTATTTTTTGCCTTTAGTGGTGTCATAATCCCAGCTCTTAGATTGAACTGTATCTCTTTATTTAGTCAAGAGAATTTTCTCTGGTTATAAATTTCATGGAAAGCTCATAGAAGGTATTTGTTTCTTGCCCTAGTCCTCCGGCTGACTCAGTCTGGGGTCACCACGGAGCAAGAACAGGACCAGAATACTGTAGGTTTATATGTGAATTTTATCATAATTTGCAGAGATAGGGCTCAAGATATCACCTTCCAGACATAAATTTGATACAGACACTATGGACCCAGGTGGAACGGAAAAAGAAGGCACTCCGGGTTTTTACATATTAAGTAATCTTTCACATGTTCTCTCATTGCCCTTGCCTGTGGGCAAAAAGATGAGAGGAGTTGTAACTGGGTTAATCCTCTGTATTGTGCTAACAGGCATAGGAAAACACATCCTGCTCCAAGATACCTAAATAAACTCCATTTATGATGTTCTGACTCTGCAGACAGATTTTTTAAAATTTGACACCTCTTTGGGGATAATGCTATCAAAATAGCTCATCCATCTCTCAAAAGGAGAAAATTCCTGCTCGCTTGCTGCTAATCCGAGTTTTGCATGTACCTTTGCGTGATTTGTTTAGCATTGGGACCTGCCCTTTCCGAGTCACCTTCTCTTCACTTCATATTTTCATCCCTTTTTAGCCATATCTTGTGTCTTACAGACACTTCATACACCTTGGGATTAACTCACTATGATGTCTTCCATCCCTAAACGTACTGTGACAGCTAATTTTGATCCAGAGCCTGTAGAGATTAAAGTTTCCTTGCTCTCCCCACTGCCAAATTCTCTTTACTATGAATTTATTCCAGCTTTGCCTTCTAAGAGGAGGCTTGACACTTCCTCGCCCATGAATCATCTTCCTTCATTGCACTTTTATTTTTCTTCTAAAACCCTGTGCAAACACTTCCTCCACAGGTTATTCAGGAAATGTTAAACCAAGCCTGCAGAACATTACCTGTTTCCTCCATAGAAATGTCATTAACTCTTGAACTCATTGCTGATTTTTTTTTTTCCCAGAAAAAAATCATTCCAAGTGATGTCTTAAATGTATGGTCATGGTGCTTCAGAATTGCAAGATACGAACATGCAAAGGTTGGATTTTCTCCCAGCCTTGCATGCTGATTACATTATTACACCTAGAGATCCAACTCTTTATTTCTCACTAGTGAATTGAGAAGTCTCCTCTCCTTTTACTGGGGAAACAACAAAATTGTGGAGTGAGTTATGATAAACACTGAACTTGTATATGTAAAGACAGACTGAGGATGCCAAACACAAAATTACACCAGATGTCCTCTGTGAGCACAACTGGCTTATTACATAAATCCAGAGTTCTTTAAACTGCAGCTCAAGCTCTTAAACTGCAGTTTTAAGAGCTTATACTGAAATCTAAATTTCAGCAAAATTCATTGTGTATATGCAAACTTGTGTGTAGAAACTGGTTCCAGGCAATTCCCAATGTTGCATCCTTGTTAGTCATTTGAGCTTTTCTTCAGAGGTGATGGGATAGGAGCAGTGGCTTGGATTTTGGATGCAACCTTTCAAGATTTTCCTCTGCTTGAGATCTCTTTTATCACTGTACTTTTATCTATATTTTGTGTACAAAACCTGTTGTGTTTCCTGAGGCTTAGGCTGACCAGTAATACTTAGCTGCAGATCAATTTAGCCTGTTTGGAAGACTTAAGCTGAAGGTTTGGGTACACATTTGACAGCGCTCACAGTCTTACAATCTCTTGTGAGGACTTACATCTCCAGTTTTAGTGCCATTTACTAGTCTGGGAACCTTTGTAAGGCCTCCTCCATCTCCAAATGGCATCTCAGCCAGAAAAGTGGCACTCTAGGTAGTGATAACTTCAGGGCAGCTCTGATAGCTTCCTGATTCAGAGTCAAGATCGGTGGTGTTTACTTCTGTATCTCATTAGGAGTCTTTAGGCCAGGAAAATAAAAAGCCTTTATCCTGCGCTACTATTAAGGACACTGTTTTCAATCATTTGTAGCTGATTTCATCTTTCCTTAGATATTTTGGCTTCCATTGCTGACTTTGCTGGAAGCAGATTCCAGCTAGCTGATTCAGAGATGGGATCATTACAGCTTTAAGGGAAGGCATGTGGTCCATTTCTTCTTTCTGAGGAAAACTCTCAGCGCAATCCCTAAATTCAAAGGTGACGTTTTGGTTGGATTCACAGCTCTTGGCACTCTAAATTCAGGCCTTCTTTGAAAACAAGTTAATGTGTTGAAAAGTTAATTCTGAAAATCTAACCATGAAATTACAGGGGAATTCTTTTTTTAACCACTTTATTTCGTGGGTTTTGTTCTGACAGATTTCCTACATTTCCCCTACGATTTATTAGGTTTTATGTATACTCCAACCTTCAGACAAATCTATCAGCTCTGTTCCTACAAGCTGAATCCCTGGTTTGAATCTCCCAGAACTGCTTGAATATCATCAGTCTTGTGATTAATACTCACTCTGACACAGGATTTTTTGACTCCCGCATCCATCCTTTCTTAACCCAGCTCTATCTGTGTGCCTGCTTACTTGGTGCAACCTTTCTAGAGCATCTTTCACTGTTTTCCTGCTGTGGTGCCATGCCTTGACAAGAGGTAGGGAGGGGAAAGGGACATCTTCTTATTGTGTGACCTGTTTCCTCCTCTGCAGTAGCCCGCCTTAACTGTGCGCCGTGTTTGGCCTCTTGCATCTTCTGTGATTAACAGGAGTAATCCTGGCTTGAGCTTGTGCCCGTAGGGCCCCTTGCAATTATCATCAGGCACCCACAAGTCTTGCCAACTTTGCAAAAATGTATGTTACACAAATCGCAGGCCCCAAAAGAATCTGTTCTCTTTCCTTCCTTGTTTTCCCTTTCAGTTTTTGGTAGCAGTTCAGTTACTATTGTCTATTTCTCCCGAAGAAATCAGCTTTTCACATCCTACACTCTACTACTTTACAAAGTGAACATTTTAACAGAAGGCACAAAAAAGTCCTCAAGCTGACGTTGCAGAATGGTTTCTAGTCTCTTTTTCTCTGTGCTCCCTTTCAAAATAATTTTTTCCAAGCGCTGTATTTTCCCAAGTGCTTCTGGGCTGTTGCGCTTGCTTAGTCTGTTCCAGCAGATAAAACCTCCTTTCTTCAAGATTTCTGGCACTAGAACATGGAAGCAGAATCCACTCAAATATTTCACATGACTTGAGAAGACAGTCTGCTGGACTTGAAGAAATTTGAGATGTTTTGGTGAAATAAACTGTGATTTGACTTGAATCATAGACCTCTGAAGAGCTTCCTCTGCACATGTGAGTAAAATACAATTTTCTTGTTCATTTCCTCAAGTGCAGTGTGCTGTAAAGCAGCATTTTTCACAGGATTTTGACTTGCAGACACAGTGACTTGAGACACAACTGTGCTCCCCAGTCCCACAACTGGAGAACAAAGTTTAAAAATTTCCTGCTAAAAGGTTTAATGATCTGAAACTTAGGTGCTGAAGTACCTGATGTGTCACCTTCATGATGGGAATACAGAGGACTGTGTGAGGTATCCAGTCTTTCTATAAATGGCTTGGGAAGAGATAATGGCTTCATAGAGAGTCCAAGACATGGAGTTACACTAAAGAAGGAGACACAATCGTGGACAGTGAAAGAAGCTGACATGAACTACAGAAACTAGAGGTCTGTCTGAGACCTCACCATTCTCAGTCATCAATGTTTTACCCAGATTTTTTACTGAATTTCACTGACTTCTTGTCTCTGTAGAACTTACCCACAACAATGAAAAATCAAGTTCAATACGGTCTCTTTTCTAGGATACATCTCCTTGCTTCCTTTCAAATTGTAGTAGCTGTCAAATAATGGAATCATAACATTGATTAAGTTGGAAAAGACCCTTAAGATCAGTGAGTCCAACCACTAACCCAGCACTGCCAAGCCCAACACTAAATCCAAGAGCCACATCCACATCTTTTAAATCCCTCCAGGTATGATGAATAATCTACTTCCCTGAGCAGCCTCCTTCAATGCTTGACCACCCTTTCAGTGAAGAAATTTTTATTAACATCCAATTTACACCTACTCTAGCACAACTTCAGGCCATTTCCTCTCCTCCTGTCCCTGTTCTCTGGGAGCAGAGCCCGACCCCCCCCGGCTGCCCCCTCCTGTCAGGGAGTTGTGCAGAGCCACAAGGTCCCCCCTGAGCCTCCTTTTCTCCAGCCTCAGCCCCTTTCCCAGCTCCCTCAGCCGCTCCTGGGGCTCCAGACCCTTCCCCAGCTCTGTTCCCTTCCCTGGACACGCTCCAGCCCCTCAGTTTCTTGTCGTGAGGGGCCCAGAAGTGGACACAGCACTCGAGGTGGTCCCTCAGCAGTGCCCAGCACAGGACGGTCACTGCCCTGCTCCTGCTGCCACACCACGGCTGGCACAGCCCAAATCCCATTTGCCTTCTTGGCCACCTGGGAACCCCTGGGCTTGTGTTCAGTTGCTGACACCAGCACCCCCAGGGCCTTTCCCAGACAGTTTTCCAGCCACTCTGCCAGAGTCTGAGGCTTCTTAACATTGCACTTTCAGACTTCGATGTCACACGTCTACGTCAGATCTAGTCCTGAGAAAATGGACTCCACCAGACCCCATGAATACACTGAAAATAGATGGGTAAACATGAATGCATGGTCTGATATGCTCTGTTTATATATTTGCCTGGCAAAATACTGCACAGGTCTGATGAACTGCCTCTGTTCAGACAATAAACTTTGCTATACATACTTCCTACATGACCTTAAACAGAAGTCACTGACCTGATGCACCTCATGTTGTTCTGGACAGGATGTTTCCCAGAAATTTCAAGGACAATCAGAAGCAGCCCAATACTAAAACCTTGAGAGTAAAACAAGGAGAAAGTACTAGCTATACTCCAATCCTTACCGAAATGGCCCTTCCATTTAAACAGAGGTGGAAATTAAAATAAACTAAGTGTGCTTTAAAAGTCTGTGTTACTCTGTCCATCACTCATCAGCACTGCTTTTTTGTGTAATTATCATTATTCAAATGATCAAAATGTTCCATGAACTAGAACTTCTTGGAAAATGTCTGCTAGGAAATTAGATGTTTATCCCCAACTGCACAGGGTATAACTGTAACCTGGAATATAAAAGCTGTCCTGAGGAATTCAGTGTTTCTGTGGATCTGCTGGCACAGGATTTAATCTACTCTAATCTGATTACACCCAAAACTAAAGGAGGTTAGATAATGGTAGAAGCTAATGGACCAAGCTGTGTTGTATACATCCTGAGCAATTCTGCTGAACTCACCTGACTGCACAAAGTATGGCAGAGGCAGAATTTATTCTGACAGCCCTCAACTCAAACACAGTCTTCAAAGTAAGTTTTGGAGTTTGATGCCCAGGTTAAGTTTTGGGGTTTTTTTATGTAGGTTTTAGCAGCCATCATTCCCCCGTCACCTCTGGGACAAAGAGTTTTGGAGAAGGGTGTTCAGACACGGTCCAGGAAAGGAAGGATCTCAGCATTAGGTATTTCAAAGGAAAAAATATTAATAAATCAGTGCAGAAAGTTAATATTTTTTGCAGTTGTGTAGTTTGAAAGAGGTGGATTTCCTAGCCCTGGCATTCTTCCAGTGCAACTTGTCAAACCAGGTTACATATGAAATGTGCCTGCAGCCAAAAATGTGAGAACTCAGCGTGACGATGTGCAGAGGCTTGTTTGATTTGGGGTGATTTTCACTTTTCATCAAAGAAACTACATGATCCTCTTTCATGGGTAATATTTCCAAGGTTCATTATTATTCCCTTGTTTGCTTTGGTTACTGGGGCTCATCGGAGGAAACATTTAATTTAGTTTCTTCATTATGAGACACTTTTTGTCAAGGTGCAAGGTTGTGCTTTGTTCTTTAGACTTCTGATCCATAAAACCCTCCCTGGCTTTGCCATGTTTATTGACACCCAAGGGAATCTGCATTGCATAACGTGTCAGACTTGATTTGTTTGTTTTTCCTTCCTAATTGTCTCTGTTCTTCTAGGGAAATATTCTCCAAAATTATTTTTTTTTTCAAACACAACGACAAAAGCTTATGTTTGAAACATTACTGATTTCACAGTATGAGGAAATTCATTTCATATGACAACATCAACACAAGACATAAATAATCAATTTACTCTGTTTCTGCTTAGAGGTGGTAACTCAGAGATCAAGAATTGTAATTTATTTCTTTGTGCTAGTTCAACAGGCTGTGATTGTCCAAGCACACTTCTAATTACTTTTTAAATAGAAGGAACTATCATAGTTTTTCTGTTTGAATGAGAATCCTGTTTTCCAGACAAAGTAGTTGCAGCAACTTACATATGATTTTAGTGATCCTGTTGATTTCAATGCAGTATACTATTTTTATCTTTCACTAGTTCATGGCTACAAAGAGATACTTGGACCAAAGAGAGAAAAGAAATCCAGAAGTCCATGTCATGACAGGTTTTTGGAGCTTCTGTGTGTGAAAAAACAGTTCCGCATAGACTGTTTTACATTTTTATTTAAGTTCTTGCTTTCCAGTTAGTGGAAAGTTGTTACAACTTGTCAGGTGTGAAAGTAATGAATAAATATTGAGTGGTAATTAAATAAATATTATGGTTTTGTAATGTGTCCTTTCCATCTGTTCTTGATTGTTCTTCATTGTCCAAACACATTTTCCCTTCCCTATCACACACTATTTTTAGTCCTCCCAGTTTCAGTTTTCAGTCCTCCTTATTCACACAAGATTTATTGTTTTACCTGAAAGAATCTTCCATCCTTCCCTGATTTCCAAAGACTATAACCAAAACCTCTTTCCTTTTTTGGTCTGGTGGTTGGAATCACATCTCATTTGCGATTTAAAATTTCCCTTTTCAGGGCCTTCCTTACTACGTTTTCTCGTAGACTCACCTCTTGAAATGACCTTTTTGGATCTTCTATCTCCTCGTTCTCCCTCATTTTGTTAATGGAATAAAATTGCAGCTTATTTCCCTTCCTTCACGTATTGTTCAACCAAGTTTCTCCTGCCTAGAATATGTTGCTCATGGAAGTCAGTTTAGCAGACAGACTATTTTCCTGACAGTTTTGTTTTTCTCTTCATCTGCTTAGGTGGGGCTGCTCATCTTTTTGAAATCATTTCTGCAAGGTGCACAATTCCCAGTATTTATTGGTTTTTCCGTTGTAAGCATTCATCAGTGCTGACACTTGTCAGCATCCCTATGCTCAATTTACCTGCAACTTGCAACAGCAGCGTGGAGATAAAATTAAATTGAGAGACGTCAGGCTACTTGTTCTGTAGAATAAGTGTGCTCTGCAAAATGTGAAAAGCCTGGTCTTCTGAAATCACTAGAGATGACTGAAGGGGAAAAGACAACCATTTTTTTGAGTGAGAGGAAGGAGGAGAACAACCTGACAGTAGTGAATTGGGGAGCAACCTTCCAGGACAGGTTGGAGCTGGTTGTTTTGCATCCAACAGCAGCCGATTAAGCTGAGCCAATTGGCTGCAACCCCGACAGCAGGTGAAGCTCATTTCTGTCAGACTTCTTGACTCTGAGTGATTCCAGCAATGTAGATACTGGTGATGGACCAAAGAGAGAGAGGGAGAGATAGGATCTGCTCCATTTTTCTGCTCGGAGCAGCTTAGGCCCAATTTTTTAATTAACAAAACATTAACTAGGGCCTGGGTATCCCCGGCTGCTTGCTGTGCAGGGAGATTATTCAAATTGCCAGGCACATTTACTCACACTGGGTGAAACCACTGGAATTGTGTACTGTTGCCCCAGGTCAATGCAAAGGAAGAAGGGATGCTGCCAACAAGAGAACTTAGATCAGGAAGTGATTTCCGTGGGGAAGGAGGAGGGAAGCAGCACACAGGCAATGGAAGATCCTCTTGAAGACAGCTTAGAAACACCATGCTACTTTCAAGAAGAGCAGTGGTCTAAACAGACAAAATATAAAAGAATTATTTAGAAATAAATATCTCCCGTGACCACGCTAGATTTGATCTCACCTGAGAACATGGAAATTATACATTAAAATAATAGCATGTGTTTCATCCAGGGGCAAATTGGCTTTTGGAGACCAGTGAGATAGTGACAACTTTTCGCAATGTTGTCCCAGACTGCAAACTGAGTGAAAACCCTCTCCAGTGCAAGGCTTCTGGTCTCAATCCAAGTCATACCCATTATCCTCTGCAGAGTGAGTCAGAGCTTCCCAAACATCCACGATGTTATGTCAACACTTTCTTGTATTAAAGGAAAAGTGTCCTCTACCCTGGGGTCTTGTAGCAGATAAAAATAATTTCAAATACATGTTGAGCTGGAGTTTCTAAAACCCAAGTGTCCAAATGAAAACTCAAGTTTAGGAAGCACGTTCCTGGAGTGATCTAGGAGAAGGTTGAGGAACAGAGCTGCTAAGAAGTTCTTACTGAAAACAAGTTCCTGGATTTCTCAGCTGTACAGAATTCCTCCTCCCCTATTCCTCACCCTTCCAGCACCACTGAGCAATGCGTTCCAATATTATTTCAATAAATTACTAAAGTAATTAGTTTAATGTTTCACTCCTTCCTCACATAAACGCGAAAGTAAACTATAATTCTACCGCAAGTAAACGAAGAATGGCATGTGAGGCCTTCCTTGGAAAATGCTGGTGCAAAAGAAAACGCAGGATTTTGTGGAGGTAGCAAAAGCAGTAAGGGCTGTTCAGCTTAATATATTTCTTCTCCTCACCTTCAGTTCCAGCAGAGATATTCAGTTCCAGTGAAGAGGTGTGCTGTGGGAAGGCCAGCAGACCCTCAGGTCTTCCCTGTACATCCCCTGAGAAATATGCCAGAAAAAGTGAGTATCTTAGTGTCAGACACACAGCTGTAATTTTCAAAGGCAGAAAGCACCAGCTTCTCCTGAAAATTAAGGCACATAATGATGCATTTTTCTTATAAAATGTTAAAGTATACGCATGAGCGTATAAATATCCATCTAATACACCTCACACATCCACACACGTATGTCTGCAAACATACATAGGTTGTAATTATTATCCTTCATTTGCTTGTACTTTCTCTCTTACCTCTGTTGAAAGTGCCATTAAATTACATAGAAAATAAAGAAGTTTTTAAAATCTGTCCATTTAACACTCTAGAAAATTCAGAAAGACTGAAAAAACCCAATGTAATTTACAAACTTTACTTCAGCTAACTTAATTATTTGCATTCATGCATCTGCTTGATATAATATGTATTAAATATTAAGCTTAGGAAACAGACAGAAAATATTTCTAATGTAGCTGACTGGCTGACCACAGAGCACTACTACAATTTTTTAATGAACATTAAGACAATGCTTGAACACTATTAAAGGCAAATGCTATCTGAAGAAACCTCACAGAATCGTAGAACCATAGCATGGTTTAGGTTAGAAGAGACCTTTAAAGATCATCTAATCCAAACACCCTGCCTTGGGAAGGGATGTCTTTCGCTAGACTATGTTGCTGAAGGCCCATACAAACTGGCCTAGAATATTTCCAGTAACGGTGAATCCACAACTTCTCTGGACAACATGTTCCAGTGCCCTCACCACTCTCATTTCAAAATATTTCTTCCTTATATCCAGCCTAAATTTACCCTCTTTCAATTTAAAATCACTGCACCTTGCCCTGTAAAAAGTCTTTCTCCATCTTTCTCGTAAGCCTCTGTCACACATTGAAGGGCTGGAGTATGTTCTTCCCAAAATCCTCTCGTGTCCAGGATGGACAACGCCAATTCTCTCAGCCCATCTTCACAGGAGGATTGCTGTGCTCTGATTATTTTGGTGGCACTTCTATGGTCCTGCTGTAATAGACCCATGCTGTCCTGTGCTGGAATTTCCTGTGCAGGCTTACTGAGGCTGCCCTCAACCCCTTCATCCACACCATTAGTGGGGCTATTAAACTGTATTGGTACAAGTATGGGTTCTTTAGGAACACCACTCGTTGCTGGCCTCCACTTGGACCTTGAGACAAGAACTGCCACTCTTAGGATGTGTCCATCTAGCCAATTTCTCATCCATCCATCCATCCATCCATCCATCCATCCATCCATCCATCCATCCATCCATCCATCCACCCATCCATCCATCCATCCA
>VZRV01007029.1:88093-146659 GCA_013398115.1 Falcunculus frontatus
CCATCCATCCATCCATCCATCCATCCATCCATCCATCCATCCATCCATCCATCCATCCATCCATCCATCCATCCATCCATCCATCCAACCACCCATCCACCCATCCGTCCGTCCATCCATCTGTCCATCCACCCATCCATCCATCCGTCCGTCCGTCCGTCCAATCCATGTATCTCCAATGCAGAGGCAAGAATTTTGTGTTCTTTTCTGCCGTTTTTCAAAAATGAGTGTGATGTTCCCTTTCCCCCAGTCACCGGGCACTTTGCCTGACTGACATTGCGAATACGACAGAGTGGTGTGACAACAGGGTACTATGGACTTATGGATATTCAGGTTCCCCAGGTGGCCTCAAACCTGGTTTTCTCAGGATACTCTCCTCTGATGAGAGACACTTTCCCGAGAAAGAATGGTCTCAGCTAAACCACTGTATTCCAAGTCTTCCTTAGAAGCCTTTTCAAGCATCTTAAAAGAAATAAGTATATTATCTGATGTTGTGCTTCTTCACATCCTCTCTGGTAAAGATAAAAAGAGGATCTAAGGAAATTCCTGGATTTATTTTTATGAATCACTACATCTCTGGTTTTTTTTAATCACACATATCTCTATGTATTTCTTTGAACAATTTACTTCTTGTAATACTCTAAAGGTGGGTACAGTACAGTCATGTCTGATAATTTATTTACTGTGAGCTGATTTATTCATCACATCCATATCAGCTTTTAAAGTTTAGGTACTCTGTACCGATATTGTGGTATTTCATAATTTTACAATTGCCGTTTCAGAGATGCAGTCAGTCAAAAAATGTGATTACGCTTACGAGTATCCATCAACCTGTGTGTAGAATCATGGAACCATAAAATTATTTAGGCTGGAAAATACCCTTGGGATCATCAGTTCCAGCCATTAACCCAACACTGCCAAGGCCACCACTAACCCACGTCCCCAAGTGCCACATCTACATGTCTTTTAAATCCCTCCAGGAACAGTGACTCCACCACTTCCCTGGAAAGCCTTTTCCAATGCTTGACCAGCCTTTCAGTGAAGAATCTTTTCCTGATGTCTACTCTAAACCTCCCCGGTCACAGCTTGAGCTTATTTCCTCCTGTCCTCTTACTTGCTGCTTGGGAAAAGAGCATATAAATTGATATAAATTCCCCCAAATTTTAACAGTATGCATTTTGCACACAATCTTTTATAAAACATGAAATTTGCAACAGTCCTTTTCTGAATATCTTCCCAAGTTTTAGAAGTGAATAAAACCCTCATTTTCCTTCTTATGTGCTGAGGGCAGCTGACAGAATTTCCACACAGCAGACACCAGTCTGTCTAATGGCACATAATCTGTGTGTTTCCTTCCCATGACTTTTTTATCCAACTAAACCAGCATTTTCTAGTCTGTCCTGAAAAGGTGATTTCACTCTTTCCCAGAACCAACAAGCAAGTGCTTCTTCTACCACTTGCACTCCTACCTGGAGCTGTGCAACATTCCCTGAAATCACACCCCTTCTGCTAGGGCAGCTCCACTTCCAGTAGCCACACTTGACAAACTTTTGGCTAAACTTCCCCCAGAGGTTGTGCTCCCAGTGAGCTGAAAGCACAAAAAATGCCATTGATAAGGCATGAGTCAGGGGTGCTTCATCCCAACATGCGTAGAACCCAGTGAGATCACCTGGTACCTTCCTACATAAATACATCAAAAGCATGTGCTGAACAGGTTTGATTAGATAAATCCGTTGCACAATGATAATATTTGCTGGAGCTGAAAGAGGAGTGAAAGGTTGGATTGCAGATGGATTCAAAAACGTGACGGTTGGATTTCCATCCCTGCTTCAGGGACATGGTGAAACCTGGAGTATTTGAATGATGCTCAAAATTACCTTCAGATGAGGCCACTAGCAGAATTCTGAGTGTGGCATCACATTTCTAACAGCCTCAGGATTTTTCTGGATATTTGCAGCTTGCCATTACTCCCTGATATCCCAGCGTACAGTTTGATGAATTATTTGAATTATCTTCAAAGCCCTTATAATTAGCTCAGCTTTTTTTGCCTCTGAAAATCTTGGCAAGTTATGTCTTGTAAATCAATCCCTTCATCTCCTCCAGCAAAGCACAAGGCAAAAACCATGGAACATACAAAAATCAGGTGAGAACAAAGCACTCCCTTTTCAACACATGACATAGAAAGCGACTGTAAATATTAATTTTATTCAAGTATGCCCAAATGCAGCAGTGACTCTAAATTTCAGTCATCATAAGCACTAATAGCTGTTATTATCACTGGAATTAACATTTATTTTTGCAACTCTAAACAAAATTGCAATGATCAGCGTGTTTTTGCCTTATGACAATATTTTTTTTCCATTTCCCCCTCAAATTTTTTATCTCCTGTGTTTGATCCATCAGGCTTGAATGGCAGGAAGGACCTTGCTGTGACTCATTTCAGCTCTTCCCCAACCACTCCTTGGGTGTGTTTTGTGTTTTGTTTTGCTTTGGTTTGATTTTTAATAGGAGCAGCTCTTCTGCAATCTGAGGCCGTACAGCTCTGGAACAATGTGGCATCACCTGCCTGCCAGGGGAAGGGACCTTTGTGATTAGCAGTTCCAAGAGGAAAATGTAACACCTGTTCACAAGGGTTCCTGGTACAATTCTGACACAATCAAAATGCTTTTAAAGCATCCATCCAGATGCTCTGAGAAGTGCCACTCCTACAAACTGATGATGCCTGGCTTCTGTGTTTGGTAATTGTTTATTGTTAGCAAACACTGTCCTTTGAAGGATGTTGTGCACACGAGAGTCACTCAGGCTGAAGTTTTTGACGAGTCAGCTCAGTTTGGTCATGATGAAGCATGTCATGGGCTATAGAACATCCCTCCACATTTCTGGGGAGAGTTTTTGATACCTCGGCCTTTGCTTTCACAGGCAGACTTCTTGAGACAGAGGTTGACTCTTTCTGATGGCATTCTGGAGCTCAGCACATGCGGACAGGCTAATTTCTCAGTTGGTGCCTCAAAGTATTTTCATGGAGAAAAACCTAAGAAATAATGACATGATGCAGCATTCTTCTGGTCCCCAGGGTCAGTATTTCTTATTTATTGTAGCTGATATTTGACTCCTGGCTGGAGGAGATGGTTCATAAAGTCCACAAATGTTTCAAGTTGCTGCAGTGGTCAAAACGGAACTGAAAAGTCTACACACCTTTCTGGGCACTCACCTAATTTACTAAAAAGGAACAATGAGAAGAGAATAAAGTATGTGAGAACAGAAAAAAAATGAGAAATGCCCAGCTCCAGAGCAGCTTGACATTTCAACGTGAAATTACAGACTTGCCTTTTGTGCACTATGTGCTCTCTGCTTCAGATACAGAGGAAAACATGTATTTAATCTGCAAATTGTTGAGGGAAATATAAGAAACTGAAAGAAACCCCCTTCATGGGAGCACAGAAGACTCAGATAGCACTTGCCGTAAGATATTGAGTCCTTACATTTGACTTCCTACCTGCAGGAAAATAAGTGTTCAGTGGAGTGATGGCTGGGTGGTTCAGAAAGCAGCTTTCCTACATGAAAGGCAGTAAATGGCCAGTCACTTGACCAACAAACAAAAGAGAAACTCAACCCCTCAGTTCAAGATACTGCTTCAAGGCTCCAGCTCACGCACTTTTTTTGCCATTGAATTTCCATTAACCTTCAAAGCCTCCTCAGCCAGTTGAAAAGGAAGCATGGGCCAGAAAGGAGTTTTCCTTTCTGAAAATCTCCATAAATTGCAAAACTATGAGGTTTATATTGCCAGTAATAATGATCATTAATAAAAATCAAGTAAGTTTTTTGTTGAGAGGAATGTAAAATAAATAATCACCTTTGGTGAAAGCATGGCGATGTACTCCAAAATTTTTTGATGATGGCAAACAAAATTTAGCCCATACAAAATGGCCCAAACACCAGCACTGATTGAACATCGTTTGGGGTCACCAGTCAGGTACGGGCACAAGTTTATGCACCATATCAGTTAACAGAGATCATGTCTCAGCCTTAAATGGTATTTGTACAGCAACACTCTGATGTCAACAACTCACAGACCAGCCTAGGAGATGAAAAGATTTTTAATGGATTATTTGTGTATTATCCAACAGCACCTTCAGCATCTTAGGGCAATCAAGATACCCAAATCTCAAACTTACATCTTCCTTGATACGTCAGTTGTGCCTGCCTGGGTGATTTATTCTCCACCACACAGCCTTGACTCAGGGAGAGACGTCAGCACATGTGCAATCTTGAGCAGGTTCATTGTCCCATTGATTTCAGCAGGTGATTCATAAACCTGCGGAATTACAGCCGTAGCTCTGTAGGTGTGTTTGCCAGGGAATGATCCCATGCAGTTCAAATTCCATTACATACCCTAGCAGCTCGCTGGGAGCATTCCATGCTTTTAAAATATTTAGTGGTGGAATCTTTGGGGACCAGGCATTTACAGCTTGTGGGTCTTTGGGGAAGGAGGAGAATGATAAACTAAAAGTCAGTCAGGCTGCTCACAAAACACTTACTCCAACAGTTTTTTTAATTGCTTTAGTGCATGCAGCTTTGCCCCCTTCCTAATCCAACCACTGTTTAATTGGAATTTTATTTTTGCTTTTGTATTTTGTGTTTGGGTTTTGTTTGTTTCTTTTTTTTTTTGAGGTGAAGATAGTAATTCATCGGTGTTTTTCTTTTCTATTTGAAAATACAGCTGGGCTGTTGCCTTTGCAAGGTAAACTTCCTTTTGGAAGTTCCCTAAGTCCATGTGTTTGCAGAATCGTTTTCTGCCCTAAATCTTCTTCCCACAGGCTTTGGCAGGTGACCTAAACAGAGCCTGCTCATGCAGCCAGGTAGGCATTTGGCAGCATCACAATTTAACAGCATAAACTATTTCTGCTGGGATTAGCAGTCTCTTCCCACCGGCTTTTTGCTGTCAAAGCAGAGCTGCAGCAGAGAGGACCACGAGATGGCAGTACTGCATGAGCATTGGGATGAAAAGCCAGCATTTTTCAGAATTAATTTCTAGGGCAACAGGTTTTCTGCTGGCACCTTGAGAGCTCGTTGCAAATTCAGTCTGCCCTCAGCCTGCTTTGCAAATCTATACCCCCCAGATGATGAAGTGAGGTGGTTAATGTCTCGAATTCTTCTGCTAACAAAATATTGTTTGTTTTAGCACAGTATGTTCCAACATGAAGGATGACATGATATTTTAAGGCACCACAAAAAGCCTGTAAACAGGAGATATGATTTTCCCTTGTCCTCTGTCTTGAGAGTGGAAGTGTTCAGAAGAAAAGCAGTGCAGAAATACCAAGTTTCACTGCAGAGCAGAAGAGGAATGAGTTCTTTGCAAACATATTTAGAGAACTGTTCTTCCTTGGCAAGTGAATGTTGTTCAGTGTCAGCACAGCGGAGGTAATTACAGAGGGGAAAATAACGTGCTAATGCAGCTAAATTGTTCTCAGTCTCCTGAGGCTGAAGAACCTGGTAATTTCTGCATAATGGTCAGTCCTGCATGGCAAAATGGGTGTAAGGCTGACTCAGAAGGTGGTAGGAATGTCTGACCAATAAATGCTGAGCTTTAAATATCTGAGGAATTGGATCTTTCCTCTGCCCCTTCACTTTGTAGTGGTACTAAGGAAGAATGCCTTTTGTGAATGAAGCAGTCACAGTGAATCATGGAACACCAGCGTAGGAATGCCTTGTCTTCCCAAACCTTGTGCCTCCAGACTGTTTCCTTCCTTCCTCCAGGCGAGGCAAAACAGCCTTCAACTTCATCACTTTGAATTATGACCATGTTCCATGTTGATGTGGTACCTCCAGCCAGCCTTCTTATTTTCTGGTGCTTAACAGCCTTTAGTCTGTGAAAGCAGAGTGAGAAATAGCTCCTTCCTTCAGATACGAAGAGAAATGTGCTGTGCAAGGCAGGAAAAAATGCAAAAAGGAAATAAGTGAGGAATTATTCAAATGGGCAGGAGCTACCACCTATCCTGAAAGGAAACCCTGACATTAAATCCTGGAGATTAATGCACTATGATTCAGTGTAATATGATCCAGCAAACAGAAGACTAAAGGACTCAGTGAAGGTGGGTTTCCTTTCCTCACCAAGAAGAGACCGGAGGAGGAAAAAAATAGTGATTTCTAGTCTGCTTGATATTTAACAAGTAACAGACACCTTTCCTTGTCTTTTCTCCTCAGGAGGATGCAAAGCAACCATTTCACTGACAATGTTTGCTGTGGAGATATTCCACCAGCAGAGGATCAGTCAGCACTGAAGCACACACAAGAGACTCCTGTCAGATCCATCACTTCATCCCCAGCATGGTTAAAGGCTAATTGAGAGAAATACATTCCTACACAATGGCTAATATGCACAGACTCATGCATGTGTGTGTCTGTTTACAGAAATACATGTACATTCATTTTGTTATTATGTTTTGCCTGGAGAAATGTGCTGAAGTAACCAAACTCCTGCTAGAAACAGTAACACTAGCTGTTGAAGGACACAGAAATTTACACCCTGTCACATAAATGCTTTGTTTACTGTAGTTTAAGAAATACCGTGAGAGGGAAATCAAGCAAGACTGAGAACAGGTTTTACCTTTGCAGGTTGCCCTTCACTTGCACAAGAAATCTCCAAGATTTGATGATTTGTTTGAGCCCACCTGGATGGTGGTTTTCGGTCTTGTACTGAATATTTAATATTAATTTTCTCTGCAAGGTCGTTGGTACACAAAGACGAGGAAGGAAGAAATCCTAACATGATTCCTTTGAAATCCTTCTGGCACCAGGGCTCTGCCCATTTTTCATGTGAGGGAATATGAATGACAAATGATTGAAATCTTGCAGCAATAGCCACAGAAATGTGTTAGAACTGTAGCCCTACTAACACCATGTGGAGGAGAGTGAGACAGCATCCAATAGCATTCCCTAATTACCCATTTTCTGTTGACAGCCAAATCCTTTATGTGATGCCTTCACTCTCATCTGGCAAAGATGAGTGGTTCTCACTGTCTTTGCTTGCCCTGGTCAGCATGTGTTGGATCTGCTCCTCAGGAGATGTGTCCTGCGTCAAAGCCAAGGTCCATTTCCAAGTGCAATTAAATCATGGCTCAGGAAATGACAATGCAAAATGCAAGGGAACAGCATTACCTTGGAGGAAATGATGTATACAGTGGGTCCTCCTCACAAAGCTTCCACAAAGCATTACTTCTCCAGGGTATTATGACTGGACTTGGTAAAAGCTGTGAATCTTCCTCTGCAGGATGATATATTTCTGAGAAAAGTTGCCTTTGCATTGTTTTCTGATTCTACATTCTCGAATATTGAACTCTTTAAAATGAAAATACATGGTTGTGTCTAATTAGTATTCCTAATTCCTGCTAAGATGGCCTGAAGCTGATGTTTAAATGAGCTTCCTCACTGTGGAGAAAAAGCAGTCAGCAGGTAATGATAGGCTGGACATAAAAATGTCCTTTTTTTGCTGTTGTCTGGGTCACTGCCAAACTGCTACTACCACCACGAATAATCAAAGAAACAACAACAAAACCCCCAATAAAAGGGAATACTTGCAAATCTGCATTGTTGGTTCACATCAGAAGATTCGGGAACTCACACATGACACTCATCCACTATTTTCATTATACAAAGAATGCAATTAGTCAGTAGAGAAAAAGAAGAACAATTTTCAAGCCATTTTAACAATAAATATATTTGTGACTGAAAATTATTATCTGCCAAATATTGTTTAATAATTCACCATGAAAGTTCTCAATAGTTTCTCTTCCCTTCTGCCAGTACATATCCCCCAACCAAAATTTCTGCGTGGGTCTATGCCTTGGTTTTCATCAACCGTGTCAAAAGATGACGCAACAGATGTGTAAATCTTTGCATTGCATTTTGCTTCTAGGAAAAGCTTTCAGGAAAGCACACATGCTTGCTCCACGCATACTCAAAACTCAGCAGATGTATCATGATGAGTTGCCTTGATTTGGCTCCAGAATTAAATTATAGCCATCAGCACACATCCTGCCAAGAACAGGCAAAGAAACTCTGTTTAGCCCAATCATCCTGCTTTAGTTGCAGCCGTGATTTTGTGTCCTTTGCAGAAATATTTCCTTCTAAAAGTGTTCCACTAACATTTGTTAATGTAAGTATTTTAAAAATATTGACAGTAGTTATTTTGTTGACTTGCAGGGCTTTCATCTCTCTCTTTGTAAGTTATTACAGCTGATTGGAACTGAACTGATGAAAAACATTTCACTGTAAAAGGCTGATTGATGAGCCCAAAGGATCTCACTGGAAATGTTTAGTCTTGAGCAGCCTCTACCAAATCCCAGAGCTGGCTCCAAAGTGACTGAGCAGGGATTCCTGACGAGCCTAATTCCAGAGCTGGGTATGTGGAAAACACAGGTTCATACATAATCCAGGTGATCCTGGCTCCTGCTTTTTTTCTAAATTTCATTTAATTCTGAGTAATTTATTGTCAACCCAATTGGTGTTTAAATCAAAGTTTTGTTTAAGATGGAGGATGAAGGAATCCTGATCAGCTGGAACTGTTGATTTTTTGGTTTTGGTGAATTCCAGTACTCCTCGATAGAGTTCAAATCAATTACTGCAGCTTTTCTTGCTAAAACCCTCTTAAGTAGAAAGGAGTCTAAAAGTCATCTCCAGATTAAGTTCTTCCATTTTCTTCTATCATTTTCTTTATGGGATACAGCTAGGTCAGTTTTGGAGAGATGCCATGCTGCAAGAATGTGTTCTTCTTGTCCCAGTGTGGCAAACTGATTTCATAAGATTTTTCTCCATCTGGACTAAAATCTGAAAAAAACACTTAAAGGGTAATTTAATAATAAAATTTGACAGACTTTGGTGCACCAACTATCAATTGCAATAAAAATAATTTCTCTGTTTTTGCTCCCTAGTTTTGCTGTCTCTGTGTAGATGAAACCTTTCAAACTTTTACTTTGGTACATGTGTCCAAAAATACATATTTTCATTTTGGGATTTCTGCATCCGTGTAACCAGAGTATGACAGGGAGAAATCAGCACAGATTTCCCTGGGAAGGATTTCACTCCCTTTCAGTCCTTTAATGCCCTTCTGCAGCTGAAAGAAGGACTCAGCAGCATCATAATTATTCCAGCTCTCAGCACAGTTCAAGAGACTAATGAGGAAACTGAGTAGTGGAAAGATGAAACATAAGAGAATGCCACAGTTCAAAAACCGTCTGAGAGGCAGAAAACAGGGCAAGAAGCTATAATTGGTGTCAAATCACAGACAAAAGTGGTGGCTGTCTGTAAAACTGCTTTCTTTGTCTCAATGACCTGTAATAAAGCTTTTGTTAATGGCACATTTTGCAACAGAGCAAACTCCAGACAATATAGGAGATGGGAATTGTGATGCTGCCTCCTGTCAGGCACACCAGCCTCAGCAGAGCTTCCAGATTTTGGAAGGGTTTGATGGCATCACATAACAACTGTTGAACCTTGGGTTTTTTCATGCCAGATGCCCAGCATTCTGTGCTGCTGAGGCCTCAGAAAGGCTCTTGCCAGGGCATCTGGGCACACAGACCTATTTAACAAATATGTGACCAGATGTGGCTCCAAAATTCTTGGCAAGGCCCTGGTTTCTGCTGAAATCACGGTTATTTCAGTCATCCAGCATTTTATGTGTCTTCTGTCTTTCTGACCCTTCAGACTGATTGATAAATTCAATGTATGTGGTTATCAATTTTTTTATTAATGTGGAGTGCCTGGTTCTAGGCAGGTATTGGTGTAATATTGTGGCAGATAAAAAAAAGTCATTAAATGGAAGAAAACTTCTATGAAAAAAAAATATTCCCTGAAGAGGATATTTTACATTTTTTCAATAGGCTTTTCAAGACAAATTATTACATATTAGCAAAGAAGGTTCTGCCTAGCTTTCACTGGAAAAAGAGGGAGAGAGAGGCAGGAGAGCATTTCTTTTTGGGCACCTTCTGTTTTATTATTAGGCAAGACAACAGATTTGTTTGGGAATTTTGTGCTTTATTTTTGAATTTTTGTTTTGAGATTGAAGGCAAGAGACAGTAGGAGAGGCAGGTACTTATTTAAGGTGGTAATCAGGCTACTGCCACATATCCAATTAGAAACACAATGCTATCTGTTCGCTGCAGCTACAGTGCGTTTTTCAGTGGATTGTCTAGCCAACATCCCAGCAGTGAGCAAACGACAGCAGTTTCATTTTGTGTGGCAATCGAAACCATTCAGTTTCAAAGAGCGATTGAAGTTTAATAAAGCGTTTCATTGCTAACCACCAAACGGTGTCAGATTTCCACTGGCAGGTTTAGGCAAAGAAACCTCCTGCTTTTTTTTTTTTTTTTTTTTTTCTTTTCAGGACCGACTGAATCAGGGATGTGTCATCAAGAACCAGCCTTTTTTGTTTCAACTTTACAGGCTCTCCACGACTGGCTGGGAATGGCAGGCTGTGTGTTGGTGAAATGAGTATTCATTCCAATTCTGTGTGTCCTGGAAGCATCAGGTCAGGCTTCCTGGGGCACTGCCATATGATGAGCCTTTTTTTTTGCGAGGGAATGTCAGACATTAGTTGTGCACAGTGCCAGAAAAGGCAAAGCTGTGGAAGGTGACAATACCTGCAGAGCCAAACGCCACGTGGTGGATTTGATCCACTGCTAGAGCAGATCCTAGATGGAAAGCACCAGCCATGCCCCATTCTCAGCCAGACAGGCTTTAGGATGATTCCAGGCAGTGAAAGCAGGACAGACCTGGAGCCTAATCCACACTTTAAACCCACACATTGCTGCTCCACGTGTAACTGGCAGTGGGGCATGTGCCACAGCTCCCCTGTCTGAGCTCTTTGCAGCTCACAGACAGGACCCTTCTCTCATTAACTCACCTCAGCATTGTAAATTGGGCTTCCAGGGCTGGGAGGACAGGTCCGCAAACTTGGGCTCACACGAGACAGCGAGAGCTTTGTTTTATTTAAGTTCCCCAAGTCCTCAGCAAAGGAGCAAAGCTGTGTCTAGTGCATGGAGCTGTTTACAAACAACTTGAACAAAGCTTAACCAGCTGGGCTTGCAAAGCACAAAGGCTCCAGTTCTGCATTGATGAAAAAGGGAAAAAAAAAATCCAGAATCACTCTTGTCCCCACCAAAATAAGTCATCGCCAGAAGCTAATTCAAAGGCCGGGGAAACTAAGGTCCACTTCAAAGTTAATTCTGGGGTTGCCCAGTGTGTAAATCTTATGAAATATACTGGAAAAAGTCAAGCTATGAGTCATTCACACCAATCCATCAAAACATTGTGGGAATCTATTGCTATTACCCCAAAGAAATTCCATTGAAAACAAGTCACAGGGGACCACTTTGGCTCTCTATGTTTAGTTCTTCTTCCCTTTTATTTATTTCCTTCTTTCTTTCCTTCATTTTCTTCCTCACTTGTGCTCTTGATTTGCCTTTCTTTTTTGCTGTCTTGCTTTTTTTGCTTGTTCTTTCTCCCTTTTATTAATTCTTTCTCTCTCTTCCTCCATTTAGTTCTCTATTCTTTCCTTGCCCCCTTCCTTGAACCTCAGTGCAATAGGAACAAAGGATCGAATCAAGGTTTGGACGTGGATCTGAGGGTCTCATGTGACTTGGAGGGGGAGCTGTGGCAAATACAATCAGTGCAAAAATGCACAGTGAATGGTAGTGATGGGCCCAGGGAGATTTCAACATGCCCTGCACCAGGAAAAAGATGGAAAAGAATGGCAGTGAAGTGACAATTTCAGCATTATTCTCCTACCTTATTGTGTATTACTTGAGCCCACTGACTGAGACTTTTTTGTCACAAAATCAAGCTGTAAATGCAACTAATAATTTTCCCAGTCTCCTATCTCTGCCACCAGTTCTACGCCGCACACTCTATTTTTTACCCCTCCAGCCTTTCCGTGTTTCTTCACCCTGAAGAAATGCATTTTAAGCACATCAAAGCAATGAAATCTGATAAAAGTGCACCATGAGGTGTCTTCAGCTTTTATGAGGACTGACAAAAAAATATTGATGGAAACTGTCTGAGAGGAAAACTTAGCTTTCAAATCTTGTTTCTGGTCCCCAGACAGTATGCTTACTTTCCACAGAAAATTTAGTATTTTTTTCCTGAGAATGTAATGCTTTTAGAACAAAAGACAATTCCCATGGCAGCTGAATAGGAGCCATTTTATGTTACTTCCCCTCTACGAAAAAGCATGAAAGCAGTGTTTTCTGGATTTTGTGGCCTAGAATTGGATCTAGACTCCATTGAAAATGGGAATGTCAAGGAAACCCAAACTCTTGTGAAGGTTTCTGTAGGCACATTTCAGAAGAAGATTTTTCCTTTATTGGAT
Organism: Falcunculus frontatus; assembly: GCA_013398115.1. NCBI lineage: Eukaryota > Metazoa > Chordata > Aves > Passeriformes > Falcunculus > Falcunculus frontatus. The sequence continues at coordinate 100,458 of VZRV01007029.1, forward strand.
TTCTGAGAAATAAAAAAAAAAAAAAAGTAACAACAAAAAATCCAACCCCCAAATATTTTTATTAAGATTTTTCCAACAACTTTGATATTATGTTATTGGGAATTTTCTTTTGCAAAATGAAACATGGAGCATCAGACATCTCACTTTTTCTGGTAACCCTTATCTCTGAGATGAAGAAAAACATTGATATACCTATGGGCATGTTGTATTTAATATCTGGTTTGCAGAAAATTCAACGCTGGAATCCCATTGGTTCTGCTTTGCACTCTGAAACCCAACAGGATGAAAAGTCAATTAGTTTTCTACTCCTGTAAACAAACAGCTCTTGCATCACCAGCTTTGTGTACTAATTTACATTTGTGCTGCATGCAGCTGGAGATTACTACACATTAGGGCTAAATTAACTACTGACTGTAATTAATTTGTCTGGGAGTTAAGGCCCTCCCTTATGGCCCTGGGAGTGACTCCCTCTTCAACTGGAGTCTGTGCTGGAAGTCTCAGTCCTCTTTGTCACATCAGCTGCTGCACCAATGCAGCAGTGCCTGTTCTCTAACCCCTCGAAGCTCCTTGCACTCCCCTGCACCACAAAGACACCAATTCTCTTTCGGATGTGGTTTAATTCGACTAGAACTCTTGAAAAATGTCACTGAGAAAGGTTTGGAGATTTTTTTTTTCCCTCTCTTCAGAAATCAGGAACCTCTTTTGCCTTTCTGCTTCTTTCTCGTCCAATTGGCAATGTTTTAGAGGGAGAATTTTCCAGGGAAGTTTCAGCATCATCTATGATTATTTCTCTGCCTCTCATTTTTGGAGCAGAGACCTTACAAGGGGTTTCCTCAGACAACCTCTCTCCAAGTGCTGCTCAAAGGCTCTGGTTTAAAGGGAGCTCCACTGCCAGCTCATGGTTGGTCTGCATATACAAAGACAGGTTTTGTGGTCATGTCTCAGCCACTTCCAAAGTCTCTGCCTCTTCAAAGACAGCAGGAACCATCCTGCCAGGTTTATTATGAGACTCAGACAAACAGATTTGCATTATAAATATAGTTATGTAAGCATGCAAAGCATTGTCGATGTTCAGCTAACACCAATGCCAACAAACCACTGCCAATGAAACATTTTGTCACTGCTGAAGGTAGTAACAATCTGTAGTAAGTGAGGAGAAAAAGGTCACAGGTTGCTGAACAACTTTTTAAGTTACTCAGTTCAAAAGAGTCATGTATGAAATTAACATACTTTGCATTTCTTCAATTTTCAGAAATTAAATTATGCATACTGATAGACGGCTGGTTTAAAAATTTAGACTGAAAGAGGACCACGACCCTCTGCAGAAATTAAATCACATGAGAGCTGAACTGTAGACCCATTTGCAAGAGACAATTGTCATCCTAGGTCGAGAGCACTTGGAGATGAACTTTCTGTGGTTGCAGAGCTTATTAGTGGCAGAATCTCTTTCCCTGAACATTGTTATAGGTGTAAGGCTATCTGAACTATATTTTCTCTTAACCAGACAATAAAAAATTAATTAAAATGATCTCACCTAATATCATCAGAGGTTTTTGTCCCTTTTTATCATTTTTATGGAAGTTTCTTTACCGCTAGAAGTCTGGTATCTTTTAATAATTTGCGTTCTTGTCCACCTGCTAGAAAGACAGGTGGACAGGAAACCTAATGCATTTTTGATTTTCCAGCAACTAAATGCATGCAAATTTAAGGATATCTTTGCTAGCATCAATTGCCTAACAATATATATTAGGGCAAACTTGATGTGAAACTTCACTATCCACCCCTCTCAGGCCCATATTTGCAACACACAACCAATGCTACTTCTGCCAGATTTGTTCTTTCTTCAACTTCCTAGGGCTGAAAGCTTGTTTGATTCCTAATAATCTGAAAAAGTTAGGCATGATGATACAAAAAATTTCTCTGCTGCTACCCCAAATGAGAGTTGCAGGCAATACCTGCTCAGGTGCTTCTCATTTTGTATCACAAATAGTCAAGAACTCATTACTGTCATGGTCTTCTGTGGTCACTTAAAAAGGGGTGTTTAATAATTAGATACTTTGAATTTATCTTTGTTATTACACCCTGCTTTGTGACAGAAGAATTAATAGCTCTTCATTTGAGCTTCACTCATTCACAAACAAACACATGAGTTTATATTGTTAGGACAACAGCTTTTTTTTGGTCTTTTATAAGCATTACCCAGGTATTCCCAGCAGGGTGGAAAACACTGGCATTTAGTGAGAGAAATTTTGTGGAGGGACTGGGGAAACTCAGAGAAGATGGCACACGGCTGGTTTATAAATATGGTCCCTGAGACATGAAACTCAGCTTAGGCAGCTCCTAATCCACTAACCCTGATGCACTGAAAGAGCAGGGCACCTGCAGGATTTTGCAGTGCTTGTCCTGGCTCTGATATCCTTCGTTCACATGTTTTCTGGTGGCCAGTGAAGGAGGCAGAGTTTCATTTAGCCCCTTCCAACTACTCCCCTGTGTAATTACCCTACTGAAGCCACTTTTCCTTGGGATCTGGGTTTGCACTTCTGATTCTGAAGAAGTTAAACTTATGATATTACCAGAAAAACCCACTGCAATTATAGAATTTCTTCTTCCTCCTGAAGTTATGTGCCAGGAGTGAGATTCTTCTTTTTGAGTCATAGCCACTGAATCTATTTTGAGTCAGGAGTGTTACTACACGAGGTTTTGCAAGTGACTGAGAGCAGAATGCAGCACAATGAGCACGGTGAGCCAGGTCCTGTCTGTTGGTGCAGAAAGCACAAGGAAAACATCGACTGTGTTGCGTTATCTTAAATCAACATAAGGCTGTGGCTAATTGTTTTGAGATATTAGTTCCGTGGTATCACACAGCAGAAGTAACACAGCAGCTTGTAACTATTGAAAGAGCTGGAGACATGACAGGTGACACACTGTCCTTTGCTGCACTAGGTGTGGAAATAACTACTTGCCACGCAGAGGACAAACCAGAAGTTGTGCAAGAGCAATTAACTAAATCTTGCCTTCAGAAGAATCTGTAGACACACCTTGCTCTCTGTAACGAGATCAAAGAGCTCCAGAAATATGTTTGCAAGGGCCTCTCCAGAGCATTATCCCCAGATCACCTGGAATGTGAGGGACATGGCGAAGGTGTTGTCTTTGCTGGCATTTCCAAGCTCACATCTGGGATGTCATGCAATTCACATTTGTGTCTTTAGAGAGATGAATTAGGTAGCATTCAAAAGCAATACGAGTAGCCTGCAGTTATTCAGTGGATTCAGGACTAAGCAGAACCACAACACTTTGTGTTATCTGAGCAGTCCTGCCTGTTACTTAATTATTCTCTTTACCGCCTCTAAAGTTTAGCTTACATTTACTGACCTGCCTTTTTTTGTTGTTATTTGTTTGTTTGTTTCGAATTACAAAAGCACTTACAAAATCCTTGGCTAGGCAGATTTCTTTGTGTCTCAAGACATAGCTGCCTTTTCAAAGATTCCCAGCAACTTGCCAAAAAGATGGGTCTGTATTGTGTAGATTTTTATATGGGCTCCAAATGTAAAGGAATCAGCCTCTGATGCACAGCAGTTACAAAATAAAACACAGATAACCACACCTCTGGTAGAACAATGTGAATAAAATACTCATAAGATTTTACAGGGTTTTACTTAAATATGTATTTTATTCCTCTGCAGATTTTACCAACATTACACGTTGAAAACACTAAGCACATTCTCAAAAGACTGTGGGGGTATTAATAGGCTTTTCTATTAATTCTAAGGAAAACCAGTTGTAATTGTCATTTTAGGCTCTAGGTGTCCATAATCAACCTCACATGATACACCTGGACAGTGATGGATCTGTTGTGTTGTACCCTTTGATGACGTTTAACAGAGAACTCATGGAGGCATAGCTGGGTCGGCAAAACAGTGCTAAGAGCTCAGGGTTTAATTCGGGGGTCAACTGTACGACAAAAAAAAAAAAAAGTAAAATAAAACAAAATAAAATATAATAACATGAAATAAAATCATAATTATTATTAAGAAATTAAGCCAAATGTTGTTAGCACTGGGTGAGTTTGACTAAGGGGCCTTTAAACTCAGTTACAGATTCCACTCTTTACAGTGCTAGCTGCAACAATCTCTAAATACTTGGGCTACGCAGGGCACTCAATTCCCCATGCATGGGTTAGAATTTCCCCTTCTCATCAGGAACACGCAGCTCTGTTTTGTTTTTTTGCTGACACAGATTTAAGCATTTACAGAAAATCTCCTTTCTGCCAAAAAAAAAAAAAAAAAAAAAAAAAAAAAAAAAAAAAAAAAAAAAAAAAAAAAAAAAAAAAAAAAAAAAAAAGNGAAGAAGAAGATAAAGAAGAAAAAAGGGACACTTTAATGAAGCAAAAATGAAACCCACTTTACACCCTCCAGGCTCATTTTCAAAGCAGGTCCTGTTAATCTGCTGGAAACTCACTTCTTTTGCAACCAGGAGTGGCCTATAACATTCTTTCCTTACTTGTCACTTTTATTTTCTTAATTTTCCTTTCACTTTTCCGCAGATGCATCCAGACTGTTCCAGTCCCAGTCTTTTCCCTCGTCAACAGGTGTGGAATAGTCTCACCTTGTTAGCTGCTGGTTCCTTTCCTAATGGGAATCGATGGTGCTGTTGGAAATGCCAGTGGACAGAAAATAATTTGAGTGGTAAAATTCTCTAAATTCTCTACAGTTCTCTCTTGCTTTGGCAAAAATTTATATGGAAAATGCAATCATCAGGTTTTCTCCTCTATCTGTGCTTCTCTCTAGGAGGGAGATCCTTACTTTTTCAAAATATTCTTTCATAAATATCACCAAATCAGAGATTTATCTACGATCGATCTGCAACATCCCATTTAGCACAAAGTGACATTTAAAGAATTAGTTATTTAAGGAGTTAAGCATAGGTATTAACCTAGATAATTGTCTCATTGAAGTGTAAATTGACCAAAGTCACATTACAGTAGTCGTGATTACCAAAGCAGATCACCATATTAACATTAGAAAGGGAAAGTGACACTGACAGAAATCGTGTGCCCTCAAAATAAATGAAGTGACTTCTGATTGTGTGCTGATAAGAAATGGGACTCAGGATTCTTCAGGACAGACTCCTAAAGAGAACTGGGCACGTAAAGATAAGAAATCCCTGCAAATTTTGACTGAAGAGTGGCTTCTGAATACTCCTTATGATTTCAACACAGGTTTTTATGATTGTATCAGCGCCATTTCTGGAAAAAAAAATAAATAGACACAAAGAACAGCTGCTGAGTCAGTTATGGCAAAACACAGAAATGGATGAAATGAACTCCCTAAATATCTCTGTTTGAGCCTGCAAACCACTGGTCTAATGATTAGGGACCCAGAGGACGGGAATGGGCTCCTGGTTCCAGTTTTCTCTAGGATGAGTGAACATTCTAGACACCAGCAGATTTTGCATGAAACCCTTCTTCAGAACATCACGGATCTCCAGAGCAGGAGAGGTACAGCAAAACTTTGCACTCTTCTAAATTGAAGCTTCCATGCCTGCTAATGCCCCATTCAGTGAAGCTTTCACCACGAGGAATTAAAGTGTTCATGACTGAATCTCACCTACAGTGTCTTAAAAGGGGGAGGATTTTTGTTGTCGTTTTAAGACGTGTGAGATACGGAACCGAAGGCAACAACAGCGATATTAAACATAGTCTGTAAAAATGTCTATGGACTTTGAGCTTTACGTAAAATTAGGAAGACAGCTGTGATCAGTTATTCTGCCACTCATCCTTCCCATTCATATTCCTGCCTTCATGGTATTCCATCCTTTGATGTGCATGCAAACATTTCCAGCATATTAAGCAAGATTTGGCTTAAAATCAATACAATTCAACAGGGGGAGCCAACTGAATTAAGGTGAACCAACACGAGAAGTCTTTGATGAAGTTTAAATATGAAGCAAGTAGCTTGAACATTGATTAACCCATCCTGTTTTGGAGGACAATAATAAATAAATAAATAAGAATTGAAAAACACCCCAACTAGAACAAAACAAAACCCCCCATAACAAAACCAACCTAAAATGTAGACTGTTCATGAAAAAAAAGCACAAGCAGAGTGGAAAAGATGAAGGACCATCCCTGAGACCAGAGCCAATTTGGGTAATGAGATCAAATTTTATAGTCCTCATGCATTGAAGATACTGACCCTGACTTGTCCAAAGCACTACCTAGAGATGCTACTTGCCCTACGTTTACTTTAATCTTCACCTTATTTAGTCCAGATCACTATCAAAAAGTGTAATTTGCTCTTTGATTTAAAAAAAAAGTCACAAAGTTGTTAAAGGTTCAGGCCTTTTTGCAAGCTAATAAAGCTTCCTCGTTTCTTTCCTCTAATTTTCCTCACAATGCATTGGGCTTTTTCAATTCTTCCAAGGTCAAGAAACCCACACAGAGTGGTCAGATGCTTATAGTGCAGCAAAGGACACAGCTGTGTCAGTGAAGAGCAAATGGGATGCCTTCAAGAGTGCCAGACAACTGAGATACATCCATTAACATGTGTATTTGATAACTGAGGACACAGACAGGCAAGTTGCTCGAAACCCAGTAATTTACCTTTGGCTTTCTGCTGCCTCTAAGAACAGCATTTCCAAGCATCCCTATGGGCAACATGGCCATTGCAGGGGCTCAGGACAACAATTACAGCTCTGCAGGTTCCTGCCCAGTTCTTAGGAATTCAGGTCAAATGGGATTGTAATTTTTTTTCCATGTATATTTCCTCCGAAGACAGATAACATATGCACTGAAGAAACAGGAGAGAGAATGGAGAGAGAAAGAAACTGTGAAGATATAGCAGAAAAGAATCTATTGCTAGGTTATTTCTTAAAAGAAATTGTCCATAGCAGCTTAAACACAATTTCTTGTATTTAGCAATTCCAAGTGCTAAGGAATGTGCAGCAGATGATAGGGTAACACGGAAAGTGTAAATCTTGTTCTGTAGCTTAGTCCCTAAGTAGCCAAGGAATTTCTACCTCAAATATCTGCAATATTGTGCCTACTGGATTTCATGATACTTCATCCAGCTCACTGAACTTCCTCATGAAAGGGCTGCCTTTATTTTTTTCTTTGATATGTTTATATTTAGCTAAAGCTAAAATTTGAAGCATAAAGTTCCTTGGAGGTTTTTCCACCTTTGAAGGTAACCCACATTCCAGAACATCTGCAGTAATAATACCAGGTTACTATGCTAAAAGTCTTAATTTCTGAAAGTCAAATTTATCTGAAACTCAAGTACATGAAACCGTACCTGCTCATTTGGTCAGGGAAAAATTATGTTTAGTTTTATGATCAAAGAATTGCCAAAATACCAGCCCACCTGAGTTCTGATACTGTTCTAGTAGCACACAGAAATACAATACAGAGATTTATCTTTTTCAGCTGCATGGAAATGCGTGAATGTGTCTTCCAACATACCCACTGCATCAAGGAGTTTCATCCTTTTGTTCCCATCTAAAATCTAAAAAATCTCAGTTGAAATTTATCCTGCGTTTTAGGAAGTGATCTGTCCTTGAGGTAGCAATTCCAGGTGATTGAGATTGCAGCTACTTGGGAAAAAAAGAACCCTTGGAAGAAAGCTAGAATGAAATATCTGAGTTCAGATTTCTTCAGCTGAGATTGAGAACTGAAAGTCTCGAATTACTGTAGAACAGGAAGTTTCAACTAATCTTAAATACAATAACATGGAAATTGGGTGCTAAGCACCTAATCTTTATCTGATAATGTTTTTTTCTGCAAAGGAAAACTAATATTAGACACAGCCTTAAAAAAAGTCCAAATCCGGGGAAAAGAATTAACATTTTTCAAAAGTCTTTCCATAAAGATATCAATCCCTGAAAAAAAAACCAACTCCGAAGCAAACTTTGTTGTCTGTTAAAAAAAACCCAAAACCCCCCTTTGATAGATTGTTTTAGTAGTTAATTATTCTTATTTATAATTTACATTTAAGTTTAATTTTCCTGTCGCCAATTGCCAGACAATCATTGCTCTCTTTGCTTCAGAGTCAGGGAACCTTTTCTATTAGCCCCTGCATGTGCCGTTTCAGATTGTAATCAAGTCATATTTAAGATTCTCTTGTTTTAGCAACCACATTTCTCCAGTCTTTTACCAGAGAAAAAATTTAAAAAATTCAATTCTCCTCTTTAAAGGAGATTAAATGTGGTTTTGAGTATTTTATTCAAGGAATTATTGAACAATTCACTGAGGTTCTTTTGGCACCATTTCCCTAATATTTGTAGATAATTATCTTCACTTTTAAACCAAGCACTTCTCTGTGTAGTGAATGTAATAATGTAGTTCTTAATCTGCACTTAAAATATCTGTTTACACAGTCGCCAGAATGACGGTACCATGCTTAGAAGATGAACTAAACCTTTCATTATCCTTAATAAAATAACAATCAGTTTAAAGAAGACCTATTGTGATGTCTACTGCGCTTTGGAAGAAAACAAAAGAAAAAAAGATAATTTTTTAAAGTAAGTTTGACAGGAAAAACATGTTCGGCAAAGAAATGACTCTTTTATTTAAAGAGCTCAAATTCTGAACAGACTGTTCTTAGTATTTGCAGATTTCATTTTCTGGTGCTTCTCATTCTTCTATAAATATCAAAGGTGTCTCCTTTAAGGGCTATTTCAAACTGCTTTTAAGAAAAGCTTTGTTTCTTGCAACCCATGAGTTAGGGAAAAAACATTACTATAACATTTAATCAAAGTGCTCCTTGGCTGTCTTTCTTTTTAGCTCCTGTTTTTCCATGCTGGGATTACAGGGGAGGTAAAAAGTAGAATTCCTTCCTGCAGCATAATTTCTATGCTTTATAAAAGCACAGAGCTACACTTGTATAAAACTGGGATAGCAAAAAAATATCTTTGCTTGGCTTGTGTGCGCAGCTTTGCTTTGCTTGATAAACTGTCTTTATTCTGATCCATTTTTCTTGATTTCGCTCTTCTGGTTCACTTCTCCTTCCATCCCACTGTGGGAGGAGGGGTGGGTGGGGGTGGAAGTAAGATAAGGGCTGGTGAGTGGGTGGTCGCTCATGGACGTAATGAGAGACCCCATGGAGACAGCTTTGCCATCCTGTGGCTCTGCAATTGGCCTTGCCGCGTTCTGTGAGCCCACACAAGAAGAGAAATCCATCAATAACTCAGATTTAACAGCACAAGGCCTCTCCCTGTGGAATGCCGAGACCTGGCCACGCCAGATTCCCACCACTCACCCTCACCTGGGCACACAGAGCAAATAGGCCTGAGGGGGTTTATCTCTGCTATTCGCATAAAGCTGGCCAAAACTGCACCACCAAACAGTATGGTCCGGTTTGAATCACGGTAGAGCAGTCACAAACCTAAATCACCTGGAATCAGAACGTGAACCTCCATGGAGGGTGCTGTGGTGGGGCAGAGAGCTTGGTCTGAAACAATGACCGAGGAAATGTGTACTGCCTGAGGTGCACAGGAAAACTGAGGCACATGTAAGAGAAATAGCTCACTGCAGGGGGTAAAAATGTCCACTGGCAGTGTCAGAAGAACAGCAGTGCTCACCAAGCACATTGCGTTTCTAAGACATTTGCTGCTCCCTCACATTACCTCACCACCTTGTTGAAATTCGGCTTGGCCCTTGGGACTCAGAAAGAGCTTGCCAAGGGTAAAGCACTCCAAGTGCTGAGAGCACGGCCTCTCGCTGTGACAGCACCCAGAGAAACACCAAGCACCAAAATCCCATTTCCTCCCCTTCTGCAATGACTGTTACATGCCTTTCCCCCTCATGCCTTCTCTGGCTGATGGAAGTGATGATTTCCCACAAACCTACCATTGCTTTGCTGAATTTGCAGATTCCTGCATTTGGCTGGTGTCTTTTTTTTTTTTTTCCCCTCTCTCATTAGATTTATAGCTTTGCAACATTATTAGAAGCCTCGCAGCCTGTTTCTGGAGGACTCTGAACACATCTCTGGTGTCCCTCCCCCAGTTCTCTTAAAGGACAGCTCATGATAAGGCTGCAATGCCCTCTGCCTCTGATGGTCTCACCAGTTCTGGAAATGCACTTGTCCCTTCCCAAGATATGATTTAGTGTGACTAATGCATCAGATTCTGTCCTTTCTTGCTTGATGTCCATCTGCTGAGTGCTGTATTCCTCTATACTCCTCTATAATTGCTTTCCTGGGAGCTAAACCATTCTGATACCATCCCGATTACCTGTGCCCTGGAAGAATTAATGTGTAGAGCAGTAAATAATCATTGGTCAATGGAAACTCCTAACAGGGAAAGAAATAGTGAATGCCTTATGTACTCATGGCAGGGCAAAGAATGAAAATGACCTAGGAAATACAGCCAAGTGGCTGGAAGTAGATGGGAGCCTTGCTTTCTTTCTAGCCTTTTGTTTTGGTTTTAATTCCTTTTTTTTTTCTCTTTTTAAAAAGAATTTATTATTTATTCTTATTAAATATACACAAATTTACACATTATATTTACCTATTCATCTTTCTGAATCAAGTTTGAGAAAACTTTTTTCCTTCCTGAATGTGATCCATCCTTCCTTCCTTCCTTCCTTCCTTCCTTCCTTCTCTTTTTCTTTTTTTTGTTTTTTTTTCTTCTTATTCTTTTGCTTTCCATTCTCTTTCTTCTTCACTTTTCCCTTTTCTATATTTTGTACACAATAGACCCCCAGAAAGCCCAGAATATTTGCAATGCCTGTAAGTTAGTGCATATTTTGTGTCGGAGCAGAACAGAGGTGATTAGTATTGATTGTAAACTTCCAAATACTGTTGGTGGTTTTTCCTGTATTTTCTTACTGTAACTGATACTCAGCTCCAAACAGAAACTGGTGGATGGAGTAGGAATGAGCATGAAGTAAGACACAATTTCTCCCAACTGCAAACAGACTTTTTGTCAGCACATTTAAATTCTGTCCATGCTTGTATTCCTGAGAGCAGACATGAATTTTTTTTTTTTTTTTGCCTCTAAAGCAAAAAATATGTCCCAAGGTAAATAATGAATGACAGTGGCTAAATGGGTTCAAAACAAGTGAAAAAAATTTAAGGATGTGAATAAACAAAGGCTTTTTGCCAGGGGAAGCTGGGGAATGGAAGAATCTTCCAGGATGAAAGCAGCTGCACTATGGTTTGAGCCTTTATGAACTGCACGTCATTTTCAGCCACACATCAGTTCTTCCTCTGAAATTCCCCTCCTGCTTCCAGGCCATTACAGCTGTGTCAGACCTTAAACCTTCCAGAAAGAAGAAAACCCTGGGAAGCAGTGAAAAATGAAAATGTGCTGCACAGATTGCCATGGCCCTAATGCACTTGCTGACCTGGAACTGGCATCAAAGTTGATCCAATTGAAGTTTTTGCTCAGGGTTTTATAACCCATGGCTTGAAAACCACACAAACACACTGTAAATTTCATAGGTCATCTCATGATATTCAAGAGCTGAGCATCCTTGTGAGACCCTAACACAAACCACCCCCAAACACTGGGCTAAAAAGGTTGGCCTGGAGCCCACAGAAATGAAATGCTAAGCACTTGACTTGAAATTGCATGCTGTGTCAGTAACAGGGTTAAGAAGAAAACATAGTTTATCAAATTCCAGCTGCCAAGAAAAAGAAATGCCTGCAAAAGAGACATAATATATAGGGCAGGCCTGTGCCGAAGACTGGTGCTCCCCCAAACAAGCTCTGTGATAATGATGCCTGAAAAAATCTCCAGCTGTGTGTATGGAGCATGCTGAGGGCTGAAAAATCTTTGTGAGAGGCCAGATAAAGCATTTCACAGAGCACTCGATATTCCCTGAACCAGGCTGTTAGCAAGACCCCTGCTCGAAATTATGAGGGTTCCTAAACTACTCTAGATCTGTTTGCCCTGGGGAGGTTTCATTTCAGGTGAAAAGAAATACAAACATCCTCAACAATCCTCAGCAATCTTTTGGGGGTTTCTAAGCCTCCTGCACACCTTTTTTTTTTCCTGTGCTAAAAAAAAAATTTAAAAAAGTGTTCATGCAAAAACGGGCCAAGAGATACAGCTCAGCTGATGGACGTCTTTGAGCTGCTACAAGGGGCAGCACTGGCAAAATTCCTACAGCTGCAAGGGACTACTGTGTGTGTTTTACTCTGGATCATGATAAACTGGTTTTACTCTGGAGTGTTGGAGAAGTTTCATGTGCCAGCTTAGCCTGAGGGCTGTGGTGCTTGAAAGAGGGGAAGAAAGAGCATAAAGCTGCATAAAGAGGCCCACTGCAGGTTTGGATCTTGGAAAGTTTTTTGTTTATGAGCTTGTGTTATGTACAGACGTAGGGGCAAAAAATGAGTCTGTCTTAAAGGCTTCTTTCCGTCTTCAGAAATCTGGGTACATCCAGCTTGAAAGTGACACAGGAGTTCACATTAACCTGGGTGCATTTGAATTCGCTGAGAGCAAAAGGCATGCTCTGAATTCTGCATTCTGTTTTAAAGCTGCTGATTTATTCTGAGTTCTGGTTTGGCTGAGGCTGTAAAGAAGTTTACAAATCGGCATTATCATTCCCCCAAGAGTTAAAATTAAAAAAAAGAAATTAAAAAGATGTGCGTTTATGTACATATATATGTATTTATATTTAGTAAAACATCTATCTGTAGTTAACATTCCTGAACCTTCCTGTTCTCGACCCGTTGTTTGTTCTTCATCCTTCAAACCATCTTCTGGGAAGGTAAAAAAGAAATTTTTGGGATGAAAAATTACAGATAGCTTTAACAATATATTTGTATCCTGAAAAAAATTCTGTGCTTTCCAAGGTTTCTCAGATGAACACAGAGAATTGACACCTTGTGCTTTGAGGTTGAAGCTGCCTTGACTGAATTTTTCACACTTTGTACACAGAAAACAGATACACTTTTATTCAATAAATTACTTGGCTTTAAAAGTATTCCAAAAGATATCCTTGTCATACCACAATATACTTTGGGAGGGCAGTAAAGTGCCCTACCAAAGTTTTTTCCAAATTATCAAGGTCTAACAGCATCGCAAAAGTTGTATATTACAGTGTTTCTATGCACAGAGGAACAAGTGGGTCCTATTTAGCTAAGCCAATACCAATATTTTCAGTTAAATAGATTCCCGCATCTCTCCTCTTTATATTTATATTTATATATATATGTATATTTATATACATAAATATACACACACACACACACACACACACATGTATACCTATATATACACATTTAAAAAAACCCAAAACACCCAATGGAATAAAATAGAGTCGAAAACAAGTAGTTCTTTTTTGTAAATATTTAGGTTCACAACAGTATGGTGGGGAAGGATTCACCTTCATGCTTTGATCCTTGCTGGCGAAAAAAGGGTTTACCACAGCTGTATTGCTGAAAAGCTCCTATGTCTGCAAAACTGAATTTGAAATTTGACAGGAAAATCCTCCCTTTGCAATGCTGCACCACTTCAATTTTGGTTACAGCTGAAAAAGCCAAGAGCTGTGGTCCTGGCAAGAAAATGGCAGCCCAGATCCCTGTAGGAACCACTTAACTTGGGGCTACCTATCACTTGAAAGGCAAAATTAAGTTGATTTTTCCTTCCTTCACATGGATTCTGCCTTGCCTGTTCTTGCCAGGGGCTCCACTCATCTTGGCTCCTGTTCTGCACCGTTGCACTTATCCAACAAAGGCATCACAGCCATTATACTGGCTGAATCACTGCCTGGCTGGATGTTGGCATGGTCATGTCTCCTTGAGTAGGTGCTGACAGACCTGAATTCATTCTGCTTGCCTTCTTCACTGCCTGGGTGAAAGCCAGGTCCAGCCTAGAAACTATTTTATAGTACCATTTAAACTTTTTTTTTCTTTTTTTTTCTATAGACAATGGAAACTGCTGGCAGGTTTTGGCAGGGTAAGTTATCAAAAGGTCAAAATGTTCTCTAGACAGTGGACAAAACCAGTTGTCACACAGATGGGACATCTTCTGGGCTTAGACTAAGGCAGGACAGAGGTGCTTCCAATACCAGGAATTCCTGACACCCTTTCCAGAGCTCCTGCAGTTTCTCTCAGCTCATGTATCACACAAACCCACAGCAAAAATCTCGTTAGGTCAGACTTTCTTCAAAGCTGTTTGGCATCCAAAAGCACAATGAAAGCTGCTGGGACTTTGTGGTTTTGAATTCCCAGGAGACACTGTCTCCTCGTCACTTCCCACTGTCACAACCTGTCACATTCCTTAGCTCTGCCCGGTGGAGGCGCTTTTGGGAAGGGTATTTTGTTTTGCAGGTGCCACATAGGCTGTCATAAAAGCAAGCCCAGATGTTTCCAGCCTGTAGGTGTAAAGAGAAACCATTAAATGGGTTTGCAATGGACCGTAGGAGAGTCCTTGGCTGTCCCCTGAGCACGCTGGGGTGTGGTGAGGAGGCAAAGGCATCTTCTTGTTAAACACAGTGACAGTCCTGCCTTTTGTGTTATTCAGTTGTTGTCCCTCATAATTTATTTATTTGTTTTCTCTCTGTCCCACTGGAAAATGGTAGAAAATACAGACCAGAAGGAAAAGAATCTTGTGCCCTTATTTGACCACCCACAGCATGCATTCAGTTTTGAAATAAATGAATACTTTTTATGATGTCTGAAAGAAAGTGGGAAAGCCAATGGTTTTGAAACAGCTTGAGATAAAGGTGTCAGTTTGACTCCAGAAATTAAACTTTTTGAAGACACTTTAAAATATTATCCATTTTAACTGCAATATGTCTCAGTGTCTTGGGTTATGGCTCTTCTACAGCTTGTACATTGAGCAGTTTCACACAGGACACCTGTGAGGAGGAAATTGCACCTCTCCAAGTATATTTAAACCTGCTGGCCTGTTGCTGTCATGCCATGCCTGCTCGTGCTACAGGGGAAACACCCCTAAAACTTGTATTTTGCGTAAAATTCAAGCATTAGGGTGAGGTATATTTTATGTAAAGGAGTATGGGTTAATTCACATACGCATAGGATGAAATCCAGATCTCTTTTGTCAACACTTCATTGCAGGAGGTTAAGGAGGAGTGCTGGAGGCATCAAGCCTTTTACTATCCCAGAACAAGGCAGGTGTTTTGCTGCACACTACAGGATAAGGTTTTCCTCTCTGCCTTGACTCTGTTTTGGTCCAGCAGCAGCTCAGCTGGAGATGATTCTGCAGCATGTATTTCCCAGAGGAGAGACGTGACCCCAAGAGTGGCGCATTATTAGAGATGGGCACATGCAAACACCCTGTCCTACACCAGAGAAGTGTCACAGGAAATTCCACGCTGAGCAAGTTCAGGTCTGTGCTGGAGCTGATAAGCTCAGCTGGACCTGGGCTGTGTAGTCAGCTTGGAGATTTTCACAAACTGTGAAAAACTGCCACCTTCCCTTTTTTGTCTGAACTCAAGGTGGGTCTTCCCTGTGTGAAAGTGCAGTCTGGAAAAGAGGAGGGAGGAATGCACCACCACAGGAAGGCAGAGGATGTTAGCTAGTGCTGTTTCTAAAGCAGACTCCATTTCCACTCCACAGACCCCTGCTTTGACGTACTCCAGGATTTGACCCTGACTGGGCTCTTCTTGTGTTCTGCATTTACAGAAGCAGGAAAACTTCAACAGGAGAAGCAGCAGAAGCTGGGGCCCCATCAAACCCATTATGCTGATATCCAAGATTTTTTGCCTTTTCTTTTTTTCTTCTTTAATTCACGTATTCAAACATATTTGTACGTAAATTCTCTCAGACACACTCTCAATATGCAATTATTTATCTCTGTGGGTGACAAGTGACTTTCACACATCTCCCTCGATTAAACACAGACAATTTTTGCCTTGAATACACTGAAAACCAGAAAACTACAATGAAATATGAAATAATTTTAGAAAAAAGAACCATTTCTAAATTAGTAATTTTTCATCTTTTCACGTGTACACTAGAAAAGAAAGAGCGAGAATTGTCAAAGTTCTTAATTTGAAGTCTTAAAGGGTCTATCACAAATGCTCCATATGAGATACTGGACAGTTTTTCCTGCATGAGTTGTCTCCAGCCTTCCACAAAAACCATACCTGTGGATGTTCATGAGCTTCCCTTCTCTGGAAAGCTATTCAAATACATGTTTAAATAATATTTAATCTTTTTTTCCCCTCTAAATTGTGTTTTCACTGCCTATTTATTCATCACTTCCATGTTTTTATCAATCTCACATAAGCTCTCACGAATATGTGGCTGTCAGAGATTTAAGAGGCTGTAGCTGCTTTTTTATGCCGAAGACACACGAGAAATCATCCAGGTTTTTTAGGATGTCAGTCAGGCACATCATCCTGTTTTGACTGTAGCAGCCTATTTTCATGAAAGGGCTCAGGAGGAGCTCTGTGGTGCCAAGCACATTGTTTGATGTGCACAACGCCCCATGGTTTGTACGTTTTGGATATTTTGATTATGAGTCGCCAGGCAGGGTGCCAGCTTCAGAAGTGATTCTTGGATGGGTCTGGGCCATTCCTAGTACTCCTGCATTCACCTGGGTCCATGCAGTGTCACAAAAATAAAATCTCAATATAAGTTACAACTCCAAGATAAAGAGCAAACTTTCTAAATGTGTAAACATTCTTTTTTTGGTTGGTTGTTTTGGGGTTTTTTGCGTAAACGTCCTTTTGCTGCTGTATTCCTTAGGTTTTGGAGTGGTTGCAACTCACTGAGTTGGTTTTCTTGCTGGATAACTTCTTCAAAGGTCTGTGTGAGGCAGTGCCAGGACTGTAGGGAGCACTGATGGAAACAGGAGACTCTATCCCCTATTTTCATTTGTATTTAGAAAAGACCTTGTCTTTCCCAGGAACAGCCAGACATGTTAGAAGTGAACTTCCAGCAATGATTTACAGTGATATCACTGAACACTTCATATTATGATAAAATAGCCTGTGTAAACATGATTAAACGATCCCATATCACATGTTGTCACTGATTAGCATACTTGGTGATTTGGTTACTATAAAATTTTTGCTGTTATTATCGATTATTTTAAAAGATGCTAATATATGAGGATAACTGCAGAGCTGTCCTTCCTTCACAGCTATTCCAGGATCCTACCTCAGTATCTCATTTCAATAAAAGCCTTGTGGTTCATGTTTCACCAATAACTGGATATTCTTTATTGTGTCTTAGGATCAGCTTCGAAGACATATCGCTAGGAATTATCTGTCCTGGAAGTCTAGAGTGTCCCTTACCTCACAATAAAACAGGATTTAAAAAAAGCCTCCAAACCCTCTTTTAAAAAATAGTACATGGGATGGTTTTTCCCTTGTGTGGAGGGAGCCCTGGCACGGGGTGCCATGGCCCCTGCTTGCACAGGTTGCTCCTCTTCAGATCAAGAATGTGTAAGAGGGATCTGCCTTTCCCACCAACAGGTGAAGCTCTTAGTCACCAACCCAAATGAAAGGGGAGGCAGCACTCTGACATTTCTGCAGAGAGAACAGTGGGGTTAATCTTCATATCGGCACTGAGTCCTTCTTACCAAGGTGTTCGTTTTGTTTGGGTTCTGCACTCTGCTTTGCTGTCTTTGCCTCGCCTTCTTTCTTGCCCACTCTTAAGGAGAGATAGTGTGCACTATTATGTTCAGATAAATTAAACCAGCACCAGAACAAGCACTCCACAGGATTAGCCTTGGGAAAGAATGACTAAAGCCTGGCTTTTCTCCAGAAGCTTAAAGTGCTCTCACTGCCTCTGAGATACTGGCTCATACCTGTTACATGCCTGCAGCACAGGCTGCCTAAATGTCTGTTTCTGAGCTGTAAAATGCCACACAGCGGGCATTTAACCCATTGTGGATTAAATTAAGGCTTTGCAGGATCTGTCAGAAATGGTAATTTTGGTATAACTGATAAAAAAATGGTATAATACAGATCAGTGTGTACACACAGAACAGAGGGACTAACGTGTTAGGAATGTTTCTAGCGTCTCAGTTAGCCTGTGTAGAGGGGGACAGGATCTTCATCAGGCAGGGCTGGTGGGTGTCATTTTGTGTCTGACCTCACTGATTTGTTCTGTGGCCTCTCCAAAATGAGGAGATGCCACATGTGCATGTGCTGGGACAGCACCAACACACCTGATAAGAATTAAATTGACAGATATTGAATAGCAGAATTCAAGGGAAGTTGCTGATCTTTTAAGGATTCTTTCTTGTAAACCCAGTGCATCTGTTCCTTTTTCTCCAAGCAGATCCTAGGTCAAAGAGCCAGATCCACAAACTCTTTTTCCGTTTTCCTTGCCTTCTCCTCTGAATATCCCCTTCCACACAGACTGCTCCACTTGGAGCTTGCTTGTGATCCTTTCCATGCAAAGTTTAATCCCTTTCTTGACTGTGATCAAGAGCTGTCAACAAAATGATCTCTCCTTCTTTCATGCTGGATTCAGGATTGTCTTTACCGCTCTGCATTTGAGCTCAGACAGTGATGCACCAGAGAAAGCTTTGCTAAGTGGGAAATCCATCTCATGTGGTCAGGGCTGTCAACTCAGAGAGCAGAAGCTGCCTTCATTTAATCTGTGGAAAAACTGCCCTTCCAGGTTGTTCTTCATGGTGGTAGTCTGGAGACAGTAAAAAGCCTCAAGCCAAAGAATGGATAAATCAGGTGTTCACAGCGAGGCTTAAAAGCAGTCTGAAGTCCTTGGAGGGGGACAATGCAGGTAGGCTTAAGAGGAATGTAAAATGTAAACATGCACACAAAAGGCAGCAGAGAAAAAAATATCCATAACTCAGACTCAGTTTAAAAAAAGAAAAAGTATATTCATACAGGACATAGACATTTGCCACAGAAACCATCTTTGGATATCCTCATCTCAGAAGGATATCTGAACCCAAAACCAGACTATAAACAGGAAACAGGAATAAAAAAAGTGTGTAGATGTTGTGTCAGTTTACCCAATCTCATATTTCTTCTATTGGTGAAATATGCAGCTACATTGAACAACCTTTTAAAGCCATGCATCTTGACAGATTTGTTCTGTATTACACAGTGAATTCACAAAGCAGAAGCTCTAGGGCTTATGGCAGTGCTAATGGCCTGGAGCAAGGAGATTGTGCATCTCATGAAGAAGTGGTTTTGAAGATGGAATTTCCTGGAAAAAGCAGGTTAGAGGGGCAGGAAAGAGAGAAAACAGTGTGTCTTATGGCCTTTTTTTTAAAAAAAAATTGAATTACACATCTCTGCCTTCAAGCACGCTGTTTGATCCAGGGGAAATTTCTTCCATCATATGTCCTATGCCCACATTGAGGCTGTGACTATGGAACCTGATCTGGACAACTGACCTGCATTTTGGAGGACATCATCAAGGACAAATCCCACTCATTCGGAGGGGTCTGTAGCAAATCCCAGAGTTGTAAAAGCCTGAATGCAGGGCCCAGTGGCAGAAGTGGGGCTGGGAATTTTCTCACTGAGAAGAAGTGCACAATACCTCATCACAGCACCTTGCAAGACTTTGATCCCTCTCTCTGCATCATTCTGAAAGGGCTTCTGCTGAAAGAAAAAATTGTAAGCACTGCTTTTAAGCTCCTCCCTTCTCCACTGTCCTGTACCATCCTACCTTATATATATCTGCTATTACATGCATGTTCTTTCTGTGGAAACAATCTCACCAGTTACTCTGAAACTGACTTCTACCACCTGAAAAAACCCCAACCTGCCACATTCCGGCTTTTAGAACTCACAACTAAAGAACTGATTTAAGCCATGGGAAAAACAATGAACGTTTAAATACAAATATTGCAAGGCGGCCCTTGTTCCAGCTCCAGGAATTTTTCACATGGCTGCTTGATGGAAATAGGATTTTCCCACTGCCTGTCTCTCTGGAGCATTGGGAAAGTACAAGACAGGCTGCTGATCAGTCCTTACACCCTTCCCTATCCAGAGGAGGGGCTTCCAAGGAAACCTGACCTGCAGCCTTACCTTGTAAAGGATGTATTCGATGAGCTGCTACATTTTTTGAGGTCAGTGGCCTTTTTAGCTGCTGTGACTCTAAATCCATAACTCTTGTGTGTTTAAATCTGCTCTTCACCTCCCAGCCCTCAGTTTCTACCATCCCATTAAAAAAAGCAGAACTCAATAAATCATTTTCATGATAAGCTGTGAAAGCCAAATTTTAATTGGAAGCTCATTGCCCATCCTCAAGCCCCTCACTTTTCACAACTTCCTGAATTTCTTAAAAGCGTGCATTCTTTGAACAGAGCCCACACCAGCTAAATAAGTGGAAGGGCTCTCCTGCTTGCCTTCAACACGGTGTTTTGGAGTGACGAACTCACCCTTTCGACACTTAAGGCAGCTGCAAGCCAAGACTGTGCCAAGGAAAAGGGGTAAAAGAAAGGCAATAAGTTGTGGCCATCTGTTAGAAAGCAAAGTCATGTCCCAGGAAGGGGAATGTCCTCATGCATTTACAGTTCCCATGAATTAGCATGTTCTGACTCTCCCTTCCTCTCCCTGACCAAACTCAGGGGCCTTAGAGTCTGAAATTTTCTCATTTGTCACAGGTGAAGAAAACTCATTAAATTTTGGGTTGAAATCCCGACCTTATCACAGATTTTTTTTTCTTTTATGACCTTTGGCATGTCCTGTAATTTTCACTTCTTCCATCACGGCTCTGAGGTTTTCAGGACGCATCCATGCAGAGGTTTTGTGTAGCTTCTTTGTGTCTTGGCCCTGATTTTACTGTGTACATTAAAATACACTGTCACAAAAGTGACTACCACATTCTGCCTTCTTTCCTGAATTACTAATTTTCTGGCTTTCTTTCCTCTGAGACTCACAGTGTGAAGATCTGACAGAAAACAACCATCTGTCAAACAGGAATAGCTTAATCCAGCAATCTGACCTGCTTCGCAAGACAACACCACCAACGAGAAAGGTTTGCAGTTAAACTCGACTTTTGTTTAGAACAAACTCTGATATTAAACGCCGAATTTTAAACAGTAAGAAAATCGGTTCTTGGCCAGAAGAGGGCATTTGACTTCAAGACTTGGGCTCAAGGCTGTGGGCTCCTCATCTTGAAACAAATAAAACCCAAAAAACAAACAAACAAACAAGCCCATTCTGCATTACTAAAAATTCATACCATTAGTGGTTCCTTCCATGATGTACCAGATGTTTAAACCTTTCAGTTTAAAGCTCACCCTGAAGCCAGTAGAGGCTGAGAACATGACAGTGAAACAAAGAATTATTGATTCATCCTTCCCTGAATTACCCACTTCCTACTTTCTAGAACCAAGAGAAGCAGGAGCTTTACTCAGCTGACATTCAAGGGAAAGAGCCACCTACAAATGGTCTTGTTTGCCCCAAGCTACAGAGAGTGACTTGATGGTCTGAGCTGGTGCAGTCACTCCTTTTTATTTCCTCCGTTGTTTGTTTAAACCTTTGAAGTGGTGAGCACACAGGGATTTTATGGGATATTAAAGCTTAAATTGGGTGATATGCACACCGTGGTAGTAGGCTCTTATCTTTCTGAATCATTACAGCAATTAATAACCGGTACAAGACCCCAGCTGTGTGGATGTGGCATTCCACAGGGTTGACAGTGAGCCCACGGAAAATGGTGGGCTTTTGAGATCTTATTTTAAAGCAATGGGAGGTACCAAACAGAGGAAATACTCTCCTGTAGCTGAAGGGTCAAGAGTGTGGGTAAATTGCAGATTTGGATGAAGTAGCTGATCCAAAGAAACCCTGGGGCTGCCAACACTTTATGTTTCATGATGGCACATCAACTTTCCTGTTTCTCTTCTTCCTTGAAGACACTGAAATTCTCAGCTTTATGCCTTTTTTTAAAGAAAAAAATCTCTTCCCTGTTTTCCAGTGTTAATAAGTATACCAGTATTACAAGAAATTTGAAACTTGGCTTGGGTCCTATTGATGCAAACAAAACACAAAATAATTTCTGATCCCCTCCAAACTTTTAACATTCTCTTTGCTCAACTTGTATGAACTGTAATTGTCCCAGATAAAATTGGTAACAGTAAAAACAAATAAATCTGCTCCCAATTCCCTCAGCTACATATTTTCAATTTAAAGTTTTTTATGAATACTTACAGCTCAATTGTCCTTGACCTCAGCAAAGCCTCCAATTTTATGCCATTCCCAGAAGAAATTCCAGCCTTGAATATGTGAGAATGTCCTGCATGGCTAAAACAGAGTCAGGTCAGCTGCAGCTCGGGCAATGACAGCAAAAAGTAGATTAAGCCAAGAGCAGACCCAGGAGACCAAAAGGGGGAATGTGAAAGTGTTGGTTAACATAAGAGTTTAGGATCAGGTTCCTTGCAAAAATTTGTTTTCCAAATGGGTTTAAGACAAGCTGGGTTACCTTTCTAGGTGATATCTGAAACAAAGAAAAGAAGTTGTGATTTCAGCATTTCGTAACAGATCCACATTTTTCTCTTGAGGTTGCTACAGACACGCACATGTGCCTGTGAATAACAGGAATTAAATGTCAGACATATGTTAGCGCTGGAAACCAGAACAGCAGTGAATGCACCAGCCCATTAAGGGGATCAACACTTTGGTTTCAGCATGACATGGAGAATTCCCTAAAATCCGTGGAGCAAGTTTGCCAAGTGCAGCTGAGTAGGTGGAACCAGCAACTGACACAGCTCAACCTAAAGCACGACAGGAAATTTTGCAAATAAGGGACCCAGTCCCTGGAGAGGATGATGATGATGATGATGACGATGACGATGATGATGATGATGACGACGATGATGTTGATGATGACTATGATGATGGCAGGGCACGATAAGCACTGCATCATGTGGTATTTCCAGCTGGAGCTGGCATGCCTTCCCCAGAAGAAAGCACTTGCTCGGTCATCAAGGGCCAGGGAACGAGGTGGAGTCACTTGGAGAGACATCTGTGGTTTGCCTCCTGCAAGGAGCCAAAGTCCATTTCTGTAATGGCTTGCTGCTGGCCTAGGTTCTACTATAGCAGCTCTTCCTCTAGAAAACTGAGCAGCACAAAAGCATCTGGAAACTGGTGGTGCCTCTTGGAATAACAGGGAAGTCACCTCGTTAGCAGATAAATGAATGTGCTGGTTAGTCAGCAAAAACTGTATTTGGGGAGTACTTATTTAATAATTATTCCCCTTGCACACCACAGCACTGCTTCAGCCCTTGGCCATCACTTTCATTATCAGGTGTTTTACTTCTTTTAATTTATGGATGTGGTGTGGAAAATCTACCACAGAGGTATCAGCTACACCTTCACACCCTGCAGTGTTTTTGGTATCACAGCAGGGCATCAGTTCTGCACTGCCACACACCTGTGTTATGGTAATCACCTAAAAGCCCCAAAACACCACAAAAAAATAGTGATATAAAGCAGCCTCTGTCCTAAAATGGCCATCATTTACTATGCTGATTTGACACCATGGGAGAACTAGAAAGAAAACAAAAACCAGAGAAGAGGCTAGTCAAAAAATCCCAAAACTAAACCCCAAAAACCCATGAAAAAACTTTCATAAAAACAGTGATATATGACTCATCGAAACTTGAAAAATGTGGCAAAGCACAATGGATATGATACACAAGTCTAAAATCATGAGGGATAAGGAAAAAGGTCTCATCATACAAGGGTAGCATTTTTCCCATGCATATCATAAAGGTACCCGGACGTTAGACAGATTTACTGAGAAATAAGAAAATTCTTGTTGATTTAATTTCTAAGCTTCTGGATTTTGGGTCAAAAACATCTGATACCTGTATTCGATAAACCGAAGGAGGCTGACCAGGCAGTATAAACGAGCAGGGGCATACCTAATTTTCCTTTCTTTAGCCGCCTACATTGCGAAATAGGTAAAGGACATAGAAAACTCACCTTTCTGAAGTGCAGGAAGAGTAGCCCAGGAATTCTGAAAGAAGTGAAAATGGGCTGGGAGGCACCAGAGAAAGTGTTTTATCACTGGGTTTTTCTTTAATCTTCCCTAAATTGGTGCCCTTTCTCATGAATAACAAAAGTGTAGGAAAAAAATTTGTGCTTTCTGCAAAGCCTTCATGTGTTTCTGTATTCTCACACCATCCAAACAAGCTCCTCATGGACTGTGTAACCAATCTGAGGGGTTCCCCTCCCCCATGTGCATGGGAGAAAATGCCCACTGGAATGGCTGAACACTGAGGAGATGAAATTGTGCTCCCTGACCACCACAGCCACTCAAACTCCGGTGCTGAGGAGAGACTCTTTCCACCCTCAGAGTGAGCTCAGGCACTGAAAAAAAGGATGGATACACCAGAAATGTCATACCCTGTCCTGAAAGATCTGTTCTCTCTGCTGCTTTCTGGGTGGTGTCTTCCTGACACCTTCCAGAGATCATCACTCTCTTCTCGCTGAGTTGGTGGGTCCTGTTTACTTCTCGTGGGTTTTTTAACTGGCTGGGTTTTTACAGAACACAGCATGCCAAGTCAATTTCTTTGTGTTTATAAGTGGTATAAACAGTCATTAAAGGCCTCTCAAAAGCCACAAGTGATTCAGAGTAACCTCTTCAGTCAAGAAGGTTCCTGCCTCTCACTCTGTGAGTTACCTTTTCTGAAGCAATATTTTTCAGGTGAGGGTGTCTGTCAAGCTGCCAGCAAGGCAGGACTGAATTATCTAGGTGGAGCTACAGTCAAAATACAAGTTTCAGTGACATTTAAGCTCATTCAGAGAGTGTCAGCAGTTGTGCTCCATGTCTTTTCTCCCAGGAAAACTCTTAGGTACGTTACTGGTACCAAACAGCTGGCTGGAAATGCAGTGAGAGAAAGCGTGGGGGGAAATGTTACACTCTTTATTTCCGACGAGATGCTCAACACCCCCCTCAGCAGACGTGAGGTGTGAAAAGCAAGGCTCTGGTGGATGGACACAGCCCAGATTCGTCCCCAAAGAAGGAAGGAGGAAGAGAAACAAATAAATTAAAATTCCGCAGACATGCTGAGTGGCAGATATACCCACCTCAAAATACCTCCCATGGTGGTCATTCAATTCAGAAGGGAAAAAAAACCCAAACCAAAACCAAACAAAACCACCACCACCACCACCACCACAAAAACCCTTTAAAGAAAAAAGATAGCAATAACAACAAGAAGGCGTATCCAGGTCGATTTTTGCATCCTTTAATTAGACTCATGGTGCTTTTAGGGCTTGGCCATGTCTGCATGTGATGGAGCTAGACACACATTCATGTTCTTTTGCAAATAATTTAACTGAAATCAAGAGCTCTGTAAACGTGAAAGGTCAGGGGGTGTTTTCAAGCTGTAGATTATTATTTCCAAAACACACTGCCATTTTCAGCTTTCCTTAATGTATTTGAGTGCACTGATGGCTCCTTTTTATTTCTTACTTCAACATTTGGGCTTTACATAGAGAGAATATTTACATGTGTGTATAAGTGTATTAATTATTAATGTTTAACACAAATTCTAATGAGTTCCTGCTCAATGAAGGCAGTGTACCTTGTAGTATAATCCATTTAACACAGAGTGGTTGCATAGATCTTTCCAAAACTGGATGCTCAGTTGTTTTAAGTAGATGAATAAATGATCAACTTCGTGTTCTCCACTTTCTGCTGCTAAACCAAGTCTTCTAAAACACAAGCATTAAAGACTGAGAATATTCTCTGGGCTACAGTAAACTGTAAATCTAATGAGTAGGAAACACTTTCTGTTGTCCAGTCAGATCGCAGAGTCATGAGAATGTTTGATAACAAATAAGATAAATACCAAATATGTAATGTGGCACATTAGTTTTTGCCCAAAATTATTTTAGGGGCTGATGAGGGAAAGGATTCCAGTAGTTTTTTCAGAATCCTTCATGAGTTGGAGAGGCAGGGTCGGAATGTCCAACGCCCTATAAACAAAGGGTGTTATTGTTTATACCTGGGCTATAAGATTCTGGGAGCTGACCCGACATTCAGTTCCTATGTCTACAAACCTATTTCCACAAGTTAGTGAAAACTGAATGGGTTGACAACAGTCCTGAAAAAGGTTTTTTTTTTCTTCCTCTTGCTGCAGCTGCAAAATTCATCCAACTTTGACATCAGCTGTGATTTTGGCACACCTGTTTATCACCTAAATATTTTACAGGAAAATCCACTTCCATCACAAAAAACTAACCAGCTATTTTTACTCCTCAAACATAACAAAACCAGTAGTTTGAGCTCCTCAGAGAAGAATGAGATGCAGAAATCCTGGCTAGAGTTTTTTCTACCACAAGTTTGAGAATTCAAACCTTTGTATCTCTACTTGTAAAATGAAGTAATTGCCATTTCTAAAGTGTAGTAAAGAAAGTATACACTGGCTTTTGTAACCCACACACCCCTGCCTTCCTCCCTGGCCACTAACAGTCCATAAAAAAAAAAAATACATATATAAAAATAAAATCTTCCAAGAAGTGTCTGTAGCACTCTGTAGTAGAACACAGCTACATTTTGTAGCCCTTGCCAGTCTTGAAAAAAAATTTTGAATTTTGTAGTGCAAAAGCCAAAAGTGTCTAGAGTAGAAAATGGCTTTCCTGCCTCTGTGACACACTGCCCACTACTCAAAAGAAAAAAAACACCCAAACCTCTCATTTTCAGAGTGTTTGTGATTTTCTAGTATACACTTCTGCAGATTTTCAGTTTAGAAAACACCTGAGAGCTTTCAGATGCCTATCAGAGTTTACTCTCAGTGAAAACAACAGAAGTTTCCACCCAATAATATATCCTGTGCCTTGTTTAACTATAATTTTGGCATTAGATCTCTGAGATCCAGCCCATAGAAATTTAAGACAACGCTGATTTACCCCAGCTGAAGTTCTGGCTCGCCTTATCTTCCTTTGGTTCCAAGCCATTTGTTGACTTTGCACACACTTAAAAGAAAAGTTCAGATCTTGGCGCATCCAGTATTCATGGACAACGCAAAGCTTCTTTTATTTGACAGTGTTGGAATTTCAGAAAAACCCGCTAATCGCTTTTCTCCTTACAGTCTCTCCAGGAAATAACATGTGCTGGGCACTTTATAAATTATAAAGTATTTTTAGTCAATTCTGTTGAACAATTTGACTGAATATCAGAAATATTTTTCATCTCACACAATCTCCCTTGGTCTTTCAGAGTCAAAGAAATGCTAGGTAGTTTGTTTGGGTTTTTTTCTTCTTTTTTTGCCTTTCTTTCTTTCCTTTTTCTTCTTCAGCTGATGGACTTTTGCCCTTGTCCTTTTCCAAGGCATAGAGTGAGACTTCTTTTCTACAGTCCATATTCAGAAATGAGGACTGAAAGAAGCAGTTTGAGAGAATTTTATAGAAAATTTCTGGCCATGTCAGAGGCCTTAAGTTCTCATATCCAATAGGAATGTGCCACATGAATAAAGCAAAAAATCCCCATCCTACCAGCAAAAAAACTCAGAAGGCCAAAAAATGTATTAATCAATAGCAAGCAATTTAGGATGAATTTAAATTTCCACCCAAAAACCTAACTTAAATTCAGATCCCAATTTTATCAGGGTTCTTTAGACACACAGTGAAAGAAACATGCCTTGACCGACAGAACATTCTTTAGGGATTACACAGAACTGTTGGACAAATTGGTGGGATAGATCTCCAGGGATGGAAATAAAAACCATGAATAAAAACCAACAAAAATGACCATAGCCAAAGCCAGCAATAAATCTCAGCCCACTGTTTGCCCAAGCAGTGATAGAGGGAAGAATCACACTCAGATTGGCAGAGCTGATGCAAACTTTAGAAGCCTCATGGACACAGACACTGCATCATCTGAAAACCTTCCAGCCTTTTGTCTCTGTCTTCAAAGGTAGGGAAGTTCTGTTTCCCTGATTTAGTTACCGGGATAGAGCTGCAACAAAAATTGTCTAGGGAACAGAAATCTTTTCTACCAGCTGATCTTTTCCTCTAGTGTTTTTCAGGACTGTGTTATGTCCTTGCATTGCTTTTTAGAACACAGAAGACCTTCACGGAGAATTGTGCTCCTACCAGTTCAATCAGTATAAACAGGTTTACCCTTGTTCCACTACCAAAATGCATAAAATTCCACCCCACTCTCTTATTTCCTTTTTTTTTGTGCGTGGCAGAACTTAACATAGTAAAAAAAAAACAAAACAAAAAAACCCCCCAAGCTCTTCAGCTCTTTTTCTACTTTTTTTATTATTTGTAGTACCATTTTATTCTGAACGTTCATATTCATTCTTAACGTTCTTCAATTCTAAAACTTGATCTAGCACTCAGAAAGAGCAGCAGCACTACTTGCTAAAATTAAGCTCATGCTTAAATACCTGGATATCACCACCATACATTTTTCACATTGTGATTTTACTCTGTGAAAGAATGAGATAGAAAGAGCAGACAGTGAACATGGGGGTCAATGAAGTCTGCGACAAATTGAGGTGAAAAGGGGGAAAAAAGCACAGTGAGAATTAATGTAGCAGAGCAGAATATAGAAGCATTGCCTCTGCCAGTGTACACATCTCCTGATGTTTGGGTAAGCTATTTATGAATATGCAGTTTTCTACCACTAATAATTTCGTGGTAGAAATAATAAATTATTTTGAATAAAATGTCTTGCGCTGGGTGTCAAACCAACAGGACCTGAATGCCCAGTCAGGCAACACTAAGCAACAGATTTTGGCAGTGTTGTTCTTCCTACACTGTGAATATGTCCTTGAGAATACTGAGTGTGAAGTGACATGAAAAACTTCAATCAGAATAGGTAGGCCTGATTTCTGCCAAAATAAGTTAACCTGTGATACGTGTTGTCTGATCCAGAGGTTTATCCTAATTTTTATCAGTAAGAAAACTTGGTGCTTTGGTCCCCATGTAAATCTGAGTTTTATTTGCCCAGTTCCCTGCAGTCGCAACTGGTGCCACACCTAATTCCTGAAAAATCGTGGGAGGGAGTCCATTGGTCTTTTCACTTTTTTTATAGCTGAAGCACGTGAGTGTGGCATAAAAGTTTAGATGGACAAGAAAACTGCAACCCTACACAAATGTTACGCTCAGGGCAGGTAATGGAATGTGCAGGGTGTGTGTTGGTGCTCTGACAGCTGCATCTATTTTTAATGAAAGCAAAATGTAAATTATGGAGCCAGCAAGGTGTGTGTGAAGCAAAAATGCATCTAATTACAAATTTGTCCTTCTCTTAACGTATTATTTAGATAAATCTGACGAGACCACACTGAGTGTTTTCCATACTTTCTCCCATCCTAATTTAGTCTTTGAACAGAAAGGCACGTTGGTAACTCAGTTAATTGAGTTGGACGCTATGTTTACTTGTTCAGTTAAAAGCACAAGAGCTTAAATTGTGCTCCTCTATTCATGAAAGAAAGAAGATCAGTGGAGGAATTAAAGCTGACAGCCAGACGACAGGGTGAATAAGAAAGAGCCATGGAGGTTATTTAGGGCCCAGGACTTCAGTGGAAATTCTGATTTTTTTTTAATTTTTTTTTTTTTTTTTTTTTTTNAAATTAGAGATTTGAAAAATAAGTACTAAAATTCTGGAGATTCCCATACTTACAGGCTTCCAAACCCCTGCTGCAGGGGAAGACAGTCTGTCTTTGCCCTGGGGGTGCCTAAGGAATTTCTGAGCAGTTACCTCTTAATCTTGCTTTGTAACAGGAGCCTGTGATGCAAGAACAGAGAAGAAGGTTTTCACGTAGCGAAGAAATGACAGGGTTAGTAACACATTTGGGAGCTATGGTGACTTGACACCGGTCAGAAGAGCCAGCATGTTCCATATGTAAGTTGTAATTCAAATTGTTAAAACACAGTGGGAGGTAAATAACCCACCTTCATTCAAGAGATGCAAACACACAAACTGAAAGAAATGACATAATTACACAAAATCTCCCCAGCAACGCAGTGCCACAGGAATGAAACATCACAAAACCTTTCTCTAGGTACACAACTGCTTTTACACAAACTGTCTGTTGTTTCGTGGAAGGCATCAAAACCAGAGCTGATCAAACAAGAAAAACAAATTAATTAAAATTTTACTTCTATTACTTTGGTCAAAAGGATCAAAGTGCCTACTTTCATTGAATTTAAAATTCTTCCTTGGAAAAAATAAATATGTCCAAAACTGAATGGTTACTGTAAAACATTTGGATTTTGGCAAATATCTTCTATCTGAGTTAGAGAGTAAACCAAGATTGACTGTAAAGCCAGGAGATTTGAACCAATGACTTCAAAAGATTTCACCATTAAAATGGTAGGAAAATGAAAAGAGAAAAACAAGAAAGTTCTGGCTTAATGTCATATTAACTTCTATCATTCTTTGGCCCTCAATTTTTTCTCTGAGTCTGAAAAAATGACAAAGTTTGCTGGGCATTAGGAGCTAGGATTAGGGGTGTTTTTCTTTTCTCACTTTGTCTTCTAGTTGTTGTCTGAAATTGCCATGTAGCTTAGCTTTTCTACATTTTTGGTAGCTAGGCATTTTTAAGTTTCTGGAAATTTGTCTCAAAACCGAAAAATAATCCTCTGTGTCACTCTCGAGAGAACCAAAAATAACAGAGATAAATTTCTAAGGGCCAAATGTAGAAATTAATATCTTTGGCTAAGAAATTTCTTGAAACCATTAAGATAGTGATCCAAAATGCATTTTTCATTTCTAATGAGAGTCCGCTTAGGAGGCATACACTAATTTCAGAGGGAACTTTGTCACGGGAAATTGAATGCTGGCTTCCCAAATGACTTCCAGCAGAAGTAAGACACCAATACTCACTGAATTTGAGTTTTCTCTTGTTGTTTCATCAAAGACTTTTGTCTTTCCTGCCTCCCCCTGTACCAGATGCTCAACCATGGCCGAGAGTGTGGGGAACTCCTCTGCTGCAAACCAGAAAGGTGACACAGGCTGAAGGGCATTATCAACCCTGGGAAGGAAATGAAACTAAGAAGGTGGTAAGAACTAGTAAAAAAACCCCGTGTTTCAGGTGTCAGTCCCATTTGTCTTTGTAAAAATACATATTTTTCTGAGACTCAGTCAAATCTTTCAATGCTATAAGTCTTCCACAAGGACAAACATCTATTTAAAACAGTGAATACAATCTGGATGGCCTGTAGCACTAAATATATTGATCTGCTGGACTGGCTCTACATTGGTATTTAAAGAAAATAGAAAAAAAACCCCAAAACAACGTCAGGTTAGAAAGAGCAGTGACACTAAAAGAACTATGACAAATCAGATGACCGAGTTTTCATGTGTTAAATTTAAGGTCTGACAGGGACATAAGAACTTACATCTCACCAAAAGAGATTTCTATTTAAGCTGGTAGATCACTTCCACATTTAAAAGCTGCCTCACATTTGAATAAGAATTTTCCCATCTTTGTGGAAAAAAAAAGATTAACCCACTGTTTAACATTACAAACAGCAAGAGCAATTTACTACCAGGATTATGAGCCTAATTTATAGTCCAGCACTTCACTCCCATCAGGTCCCACACCACCTTTGTCTGTGAGAGATTACTTCTTATGTGCTCCAGTGTCTTCAGAGAGGTTCCTGTGTTTGCTGCTTGTTTTCTAAATCACTTATTTCACTTCACTGTTATTGGTTACTACTGCCCTGGAAGGGTTATGTTAATTTCATTATGCAAATTCAGATTATCTGTAGATCAATTAATTTGCTATAATATCTAGTTGAAACACTGTTTTCAGCATCAACTAGTGCTTAATTTCCCTTGGATACAGATCAGTAGATGATGCTGGTTTCGGATTGGATTTAAATTGATATATATTGGTTGAAGTGTCAGCACAGATTTTCCAAATGATTCATTGCCATCTCAGGATAAAACAAAACAAAACAAAACAAAACAAAACAAAACAAAACAAAACAAAACAAAACAAAAATAATCAACTGCCTCAAACCTTAGGGCCTCCATAAGCACATTAATTTTTCTGTGCAGTTGTTCCTCTTAGAGCTGCACTCTGGTCAATATTAAATAGTGAACCTGTGAAAGCAGCGTGTCTTAATTGCCAGGTGTTTGAAGCCCTTACTATTTTCATGCTGTTTCACGGCACTCAGCAGTGGCTGGGAAATGCCCTTATTTCATAGGCTGAGGCCCAGAGACACCAAAAAATTCAGGATCACTGTAGTATGGAGCAATTCAAGTTGGAAGGGACCTCAGGAGACTCTAGTCTCTGCTCAACCAGCTCAGGTTGTTCCAGGACCATGTAAGCGTTGACTAAGGCCAAGGATGGATGACGCGTAGCTTCTCCTGGCTCCTACTCTTGAGTCTGATCACATCTTGGTGAAAAAGCCGTTCTTTTTATCAAATCAGATAAAAAGATTATCTGTGCCTTTTACCCCTCCCTGCTTTTTCTCTAAACCTCTCAGAAGAACCTTGCTCCACGTGTTGGTTTTCACTGGAACACAATTAATTTCCTTCATCAGGAGTGTGGCCGTGTTTTGGATCCCTGCTGTAAACCGTGTTGATAACACGGGGATGTTTTAGCTATTGAAGAGCAGCGTTTGCACGAGGCTTTTCTGCTCCTCACAAAGCCCTGCCAGTGAGGGGACACAAGGACCTGGGAGGGGACGCAGCCAGGACAGCTCACCCCAGCTGACCCAAGGGATATTCCAGAACATATGGTGTTGGGCTCAGCACCCAGAGCTGGGGCAGAAGGAAGAGGGTGACATTTGGAGTGATGGTGTTTGTCTTCCCAAGCCACCAGCGACGGAGCCCGGCTCTCCTGGGAATGGCTGAACACCTGCCCGCCCACGGGGAGCAGGGAATGAGTTCTTTGTTTTTCTTTGCTTGTGTGTGCAGCTTCTGCTTTCCCTATTAAACTGCCTTTGTCTCATCTCAGGAGATTTTCTCACTTTTACCCTTCCAATTCCCTCCCCCATCCCATGGTCAAGACTGAGTGAGTGGCTGCATGGTCCTGGATTCCTGGATGGGGTTCATCCACAGCACTTCCCATTCTCCATATCTACCCACCTCATGGCTGAAGGCTTCCTTAAAATCATCTCACTTTAGGTTGTGCAAAGGCCATACAGATAATTTGTGGAATACAGAGAATTTATGGAATAGCAGGAAATTGGACCCGCGTTTATTCTATCACAAAAACCGTGCCATGCATGCTTTTTTAAAATGCTTCTTCAGTGTAAGACAAAAACTATGGGTGTGACGGAGTTTCAGAGCAAACAAAGGGTGGTGTGAGGGGCCACCATATTTGATTATCCCATACAGCTCCACATCAGTGGATGCTGAAGATGCTAAAAGATAACACCGTGGATTGAGGGAGAGGTAGGATGGGTTTGCAGAAGGCAATGTTGAGCATTACAGAGAATACGTAACACTCTTCCAGTCTAGGGCTATCCTCAACTGGAAACTGTTGGAGATCAGAAAAAGATTATAGGAAAATGCCATTCCTCTAGTAAGACCTTTTGGGCCTTTCCCAGGAGCAAGTTACTGGGTTGGATGGACTTTGGTTGTGGTTCTGTACGGTCAGCACTTTATGAGAAGAAGAAATATCCAAGATTGAAACTAATGTAGTTGTTGCAACAAGTGTGTGGGGGACAAAGGAGGTGTAATTCGTCACAGTGATATGATTTCATCAACATTCCGATTTTAGGGTCAGGAAAAGCACATGATCTCAGGTTCATTTGCATTATAATTTTATTTCTTTCTTCTACACACTCTCGCTATGTATTTGCACAATACAAAGCCTCCTATCTTGGAGGCCACAGTAGTGACATATCTCCAGGTAAAGCAAGATTGCCATAATGTTTAATTCAAAGACAGGCCTTAACTCATCAGTTTTTGCAGTTTTTCAACCCTGTCACTTCCTTTGAATGTTGTCAAATGTGAAAACAAATTTGTTCAACTCATTGATATGAAAACCATCCAAGAGCACCACGTGTTCAAAGAGAAAACAATCCTAGCCCATTCATTTTGACGAGTTGCAAACACAAAAATTCTGCAAAAAGCAGAAAATAACTGACATCCAGACAAAACCCTGGTTTAATATCTGATACTCCAGTTACTTCTGAATGGGTGGTAAAAAAAATTTAATATTTTATGCATTCTAAAATATTTGAGGGAAAAATTACTCCTGGTTAACAAACATGTAAAAAGTGTGGAAGTGGCACAACCCATACCTTCTACCACGATATTAGAGGATAAGGCTTAAAAGGAGCTGTCATGTCTAAAACTGATGGATATTGCTGCCATAAAATCAATGGTGATTCAATTTTAAAGGGTTGACTAAAAAGGACTTAAAAATAAATTTTTTATAGTGTCCCAAATGAGACTTTCCCCATCCTCAGTCGGGATAGAAGTGCAATTTTTCCATTTTCTTTTACAAAGTTCAAAACTTTAAAGTTCAATACAAATATTGCACTAGCAGAATTTTGGTTTAATATCTTGCAGTAATTTGTACAGTTCTTAGGGAAAAATATTGGTATATACCATCAGAAGATCTAGTCCCATTTTTCTTTTTTCAAGTTAAACAAATTGGAATCATGTTCCTACAGATAGGTGCTTCCTAGAAAAAAAATCGTGGCCTCTCACATTTGTAACCAAACACTGCTTTCCTGTCAAACAACAGAATTCCATTTCTGTAATAGCATCTGATCAGGCAACAAGAGCTTTGAAACAGGAAGCATCTTTTTCTTACATGTTTTGCTGTGCTCTAAGAAGCCAAATTCAGGCTTATGGATACTGCAATAACATATGTTTTTTGTGCTGTGATACAGGGAAGGTAGGGAGCACAAGAATACACTTATAATCTAATAAATCGAGAGTACTCCAATGAGCACTGGAATAATTGTAGCAAACTTTTTTAAAGCCATAGGAAATGTCTTGTTTTTTTCCTTTGCTGTTTCTCTTTGGCTCTTTCCAACTTGATGCATCTGAATCGTGTACAGTTATGTTTTGTTGGGCTGCTGCAAATTTCCCCCCCCTCCCCAGGTCTAGCCAGCCTCAGTTCTGAAGAAGAGAGGAACATAAACTGGAACGGTCCAGATAAATTGAAGCCAAAGCAAAATTAAATCTGGTGACTCACAGGCCATTTTAAACTGGAGCAAAGCTGTTCTGTAGGTCCATGCAGGATTATTCCTACTGAAACAAGACGAGGTGCTGCTTCGAGAGAAGCCAAAAAAAATCAGTGAATGTTTTGATTCGATATTATTTAGCATAAATTGATCAGCATGGCCTCTATTTTCAGTCACCAACATATGGGCAGCAACATTCCCTACAACAAAAGAGAATTGTAGAATAGAGCCCCTACAGGATGTGGACACAAATGTGTTTTCTAGCACAAACCCCCTGTATTCTCAGTGTCATTTCTCCCCAAAATGAAAGGCAAAGGATGTATGCGGAACTTGCTTTAGAACTCAATTATACGCTCAAAATGAAAGTCAAGTTCTTCACCTACAGTGGTTATATGCTGAAAAAAGTCTTTATCACAGCACCTGAAATACATATTTATGGATCAGAATAAATTACTCAATGTAATACAGAATTCCATGGCAAAAAAATGGACTTGCCATTCTTTTTCTGCTTCCTTTGCCGACCAGATCAGTCCCAGATAATGGAGGGAAGCTCTTCCTCTGCATCAAGTGATACATCCCATTTTCACCCAGGGAGATGGCTCAGCCAGCTTTAACATCTCTTTCTTGCACAGCTTCCCTCAGCTGGGGCTGAATCAGAGCATGGGTGCACCAATAAAGCAGAGAGCTGCCCCAGGGACCAGCCCCTGAGGTCAACAGGTCACCTCCCAACATAATTTTTCTAGTAGAACTGAGAAGAGAGTTTCCTTGGGAGCAAGTTTTGGAGTGGGATATGAAGTGAGAAAGGAGTGCGTTCAACCTGGAACTTTGGCCCTGCTTTCCCTTCCCCCATTCATCTCACTTTACATTCTCTCATGCTCCCAAATGAAGCAACTAAATAGTATTGGACAGTGCCTGACCATGCATCAGTTTGCTTTGTTTCTGTCCCGATATCCTACTCTCCACACCTTTCTGCTGGATCTGTGTTTCCCTTGTTTTCTATTTCACTGCTATCCGTTTGAAAGCGATTAGAATCTTAACCAGCACTATTTAAACATAAAAGGTACAGGGAGCCGCTAGGGACGTATCAGCTGGTGGAAATCAGCCTAATTACACCAAGCTAATTGAAATGCTCCCGAATTCACCTCTGTGGAGCATCTGGCCGCATGAATTTGGGCGGACAACGTCCAGATACTGACTGACCCTGG
The DNA here is from genome assembly GCA_013398115.1 of Falcunculus frontatus. Classification (NCBI taxonomy): domain Eukaryota; kingdom Metazoa; phylum Chordata; class Aves; order Passeriformes; genus Falcunculus; species Falcunculus frontatus. The sequence continues at coordinate 136,623 of VZRV01007029.1, forward strand.
TCCTGATTGTGCGAAACTGGCAGCGCACACAGAACGGCTTTGGTCCGAGCTTTCACAAACCACCCCATCTGGGTCCCCCCTGTTCCTCACACTAACGACTCACCTGGCTTTTTACCAAATCAGCGTTTATTTGCAGTAATCTAATATAATGGTAATTGCTTACTCACTGAAACCTAGTTGGCATTTTTCCCCCCTGCAGGGATTTGGCAAGGCAGCACCTGTGCCTCGTTCCATCCTCAATTGCCTGTGTTCCCTGTGCCAGCTGCTTTCCTATCAGCCAATTCCCACCCACCCCGCATTCCCGCTTTTCTTTGCTCTCCCCCTCTCTCTCTTTTTTTAATTTAGGCATAATTGTGTGGTTGGGTAAGCTCGGAGGGCGATATGTTGCCACATCCAAAGACGAGACATCAAGGGTGGTAGCTCTTCATTTATTGCCTGCTCCAGAAGTGGCGTGAAGCAGCACACTGCACAGAATAGCCTGCTGTGGGGGAGGAAAAGGGAGAGTTCTGAGACAAAATCTTCATCATTTCAAATGAGAAGATCTTGCCAAAAATATTAGTGGGACTATGTGGGCCCCCACAGCTGGAGGGGTGATGAAGGATCCTGATTTATCAAAAGCTGCCTTAATTACAGCAGGACAAATCTTGCAGGAGGTACGCCAGCAAGTATTGCAAAACTTTAATTTGTTTTTGAACACTTTGATTTCTTTGGATGAAAGGCAGTGCGCAGGGATCATACTATTAAGCAGAGTTTGCTGATATCTGGCAGAACTGCGGAGCTCAGGATTGGGATAAAGCCCAGTATCGGTAAAACTTGGTGAGCAGCCATATGTTTCTAAAGGTGTCAGTGGACAGTGGAATGATCCCTTGTTCCCAGCACACACATCAGTGGGAGGTCAGTGAAAACCAAACAAACCCTAGAGTGATTTTTCAGCCTTCTAAAAATGAGAAACTTTTGATTTGATTATGAGAAGACAATCTAAAAATATAAAATACCACTAGCCCAAAGAATTAGCCCATTGTTTTATGAAACGGAAAAAATAGAGGTGAGGCAAGATGAAAATCACAGGAGGAAGATCAGTGAAATTAGTAAATGAATGTTAGATTTAAAAAAATAATGCCAGTTTTAAGGCTGGAGGCAAGGTAGAAATTCCCCTCATGGAACCCAGCACTTGCTTTTCTGAAAATCATACCTTTATCCTGTCAAAAATTCCTCCCTGCTTCCGAAGGTGTTGCCCTGTGTGAATTGTGATGCATTCAGGTATCCCCAAGTGATGATTCTCACTTAGCTTTAACTGAGGCAATGTTTTCTGCGTGTGTGACTCTATTTAAAGCTTACAAGAGGAGATTTTTTTAAAAAGACAATAAAAACCAGAAGAGAAACAGCTTGTGCACAACCCCCTTCAGTCTGAACACTGAAAGCTTGACACTTTAAATGTTGAGTTGGACTTGATGATCCTGATGGATCCCTTCCAACTCAGAGTATTTTGTGATTCTGCAATTCTGTATGAAATGTGCTTGTAACTGGACATCAGTGCTTTTAGAGCAAGCTCATTTTTCACACAAGATGACTTCTTAGAAGTCATTAATGTAAAATTTTCCCGTCACTTCACCTACTGTACTTCAGCTTAGCAATTAGTTTACAGTAGTTTATCTTTGTTCTCAGAAAGAAGCAATTCTCTTCAAAGTGTTTTTCTTGCCTGTGGCACATGACAATAAGAAAACAGTACGTGTAATAACCCTCTGGTAACCACCTATCTCATGATAATTCCAAGATTTTTTTGAACAAAAGAGAAGATAAATTGCCATTAGTGTTGCACCTTCAAACATCTGGATTAATTAAATTCACAATGCTTTTGGTTTTAAATGTTAATTTAGACAGAGAGAGGCTTGGAGAACAGAATGTTTTCCAGGCTTTTAAATCCCCAGCATCACCCCATCACTTGCAGTTTCAACATGTCAGAGCTCTCTTTCTCTGTTGGTATGATATGGAGGGACAGTGAATAAAGTATCTCACATTAGGCTAGCCTAGAGGAGAATCTAAGCCTATATCCTGCAATGGAATGGGTTGGACTGTAGCTTCAAAGGGAAAATGCTTCCCCTGGAGGAATAAAGCAAAATTGGAGTTGGGTGAGCCTCAAAGGAATTGCAAGCTCACAAGCCACCGCTTATGTTTGGATTTGGAATTGAAATTGACTCTGGTGGCTCAGATCCTCACCACAGACTGTGAATGGTACCAGCTACAGAGAGAAGAGGCTTGAGGGAAGAAGACTGAAACGGGGAACAAAATTTTTGCAGAAATTAATGCGCATGATAATATGATTGTAAACCCATTTGCATTTTATTTGCTATTTGTTTTTCTAATGTAACAAAATCTCTCTTCTGCCTTTTCATGTGTCCTCTTGAATTATTCATTTTGGCAGTTGCTTTCCCCTTGTCATTCTCACACATNACTTGGGAGGTCCTACACCTCTGAAGGAAGTAAGGCCTGCCCCAAGTCTTGAGTATTCTTTCCCCCCTTCCAGTGACAGGCTGGTGAGAACAAAAGCTGAAAAGCTTGTTTTCCATCATCGTTACATATTCCCCCAAGGACATTACCCAAGCAGTGCAAGGCAGGAACAACAGACGACAAGTTGTCTTCTAGCAAGAAAATATGTCTCACTACTTTGACCCAATCTGGAAACCTTCTGTGGGTGCTGGTGCTCAGTGGAAGCTCCGGGCACAAAAATCTGGTGATCCTTGGCTCTCTGCACCTGTCTGGGGTGCTTTTCTGTGGCAGTTATTCATCACTGAATGACACACAAACATAAAGTCTCCTGTGAAGCTCTTAAAAGAGTTTTTCCCCTCTCCTCCCACTTTGTCCCAGTGTTTCCTAAATCGTCTGTTTACTTTATGAAGTTTTGGAAAATCAGTTGTTTCTCTGCTGACAGAGTGGCAGCAGGGACATCGTGTTGCTAACCAGAATTTTCTCCTAGAGATTGAGTTGCACCTCACAAAAATCTCTGAGGAAGCTGGCAGTACAAAAAGACCTGACTGGAAGAGTGTGTCTATCCCATGACCCTTGCAAGATCTGTTTGAATAAAATGGATCTTTTCGGTAATTTTTTTTCTAAAATTCAATCACTCTTTGGAACAAACACTGAAGTCGTAACAGTGCAAATGATGACAGTATCTTTGGAAGGATAAAACAGCATAAACTGGGCCCAAGTAGTGAGCACATTCAGAGCATGAGAGTGCCGGCAACAAGGAGACGTTCGGACTGGACAGAAGTAAAAGGTAGGTAATACAAAGCAGCAAAAAATTACGTTATGGACTTAAATTATTAAATTATATGAAGTAAGGAGAGATGAGCAGTGAGACCTCATGCCCATGAATCCAAGGAACAACCCGCAACCAAGCACTATCTCTGTACAAACCACTTATTTACACACCAAAAATGCACACATTTCGATAGCCAGCCTTGTTGCTTGTTTCACTTGCAGTACCCTCATGACAGCACAAAATGCATGTTGCTGAATGGAGCCACAAATTTATCTCTGGAATACCTGTGACACCTGTAGCCGCTCCAGTGAGAGCTCTCACTTCTGGTTAGAGAGTTATTTTGAACGGGTGAAAACACTGCGTAATCTCAAGCCCAGCCACTGGGCAGGAGAGTCGTGGCCTCTAGATCTCGGGGGGTTGATTGTCACATCACTGCAAGCCCCTCCAAAGCCTGAAGGATGGAGTGACCTCCGTCTCTGGGTCACTCAGCAATTTTACTTTTCCTGTCACACTTCTTGTGTTGCTGCACCCTGGCCTGTGCTTTGTGAAGGCAGCACTGCCAGCAGAGAGTCTGATTCTTCTTTTATGGGTGCATTTCCCCCTGAAGGAAAGGCAGAAATTCTCCCGGACTCTCATGCCACTTCCTTTCTAAACTAGGCAACGTAATTTCAGTTTTTAATTTACATTTTGTAATGGGCAGCTTTGTAATCTCACTCCTCAATATGTACACGTAAAATACTGAAGTCTTCTTTCTGGAGATTTGCTTACATTAACTCTTGCTCTGTTACCTGCTTTGGGTTTCCACTTGTCTTGGTGGATCCCAGAGTTTCCACCACTGTCTCCTTCAAGCTGCCCCTGCCCTCCCATTTGCGTGACACTTCCATGTGTTATTTTGGGCTAAAAGGCCTTCGTTTACGCTGTGAAGAGCAAAGAGAGCAGGCAACCCCCTGATAAAAGCATCACGTACCAGATCATGTGCCTGTGATCAGGGTTCTGGATCTGAAAAACCTTTGCAGGATGAACAAACCAGGCTAAGATCGTATGATTTCTCCATGTCCTTTGCACCAGCTGCGGGACAGGGAGCATCAGGAATAGTGAGGAAGGGTTTAACACATTCTTTAAGAGAGTTAAATTATTTGTGTTGGGTTGAAACAAGAACCTGCTTGTTCCAGCACCACTGGCAGACAGACACCCCGGAGGATGGCCAAGAATCTGAGGAGTGTAAGAGGGTACAAGAACAGGGCATTACACTGGGACACTTCCTGTGCTGGGAACACTGCCTGTGCTCAAAAGGCACATCTCTCACTTGCACAGCTGTCTAAACATTTTGTAGCATGTCTAGGTCGTGGTAGTTAATTTTGACCTTATTGTAGGAAAAGACAACAGATAAACCAAATGAGGCATCTGATGGATGTGTCATTATTCACACCTTATTACAAAGGCCCTGTTCCAGTCCCCTCTAAATTTATTCAGATTACAAAAAAAAAAAAAGAAAAACAAAAGGAGTTGTTTCATTTTGCTTATGAAAAGAAAGACACTAGCACAAGACAGCCACACACTTACAGAGATGAAGCTCATCAGCTCTCAGCTTGCACGGTGTAACACTGGAACTGGGGCAAAATAGTGCAACATGGAAAACTCATCCCCCACATTCTTGTTCTGTCACCAGCATGATGAGACAGGAACCACACTTGTAAGCAAAACTGGGAGCAAATCTGCATGCAGGTCATATAAACACTTATTAACTTTTGGGGATCACCTGTTTTCAGGTTTAAGCTCACTACTGAAGCTCGGCTAGCATACCAGCTTTGTCTAATTAAGGATTTTCAGTTAATTTAGCTTGGGTAAAATTTAAGGTTTAAAGAATAAAGGGAATGTACAATACAGACAAACCATAATTAAATGCTTCCACAGCTTCAGATGGGATTAATCTTTAATATGAGCTAGCAATGCTGAATTAATAGGATGCTTGTGAACATTCTCTAAACTTTAGTGCTGTGCTCTTCCTGTTGAGCCTCCTTCTGCTTCCAAATGCTCAAAGAAGAGTCAATAGAAGTAAGTAAATAATTACAAAGCTGTGGGGATGTCAGAGGTAGCCTATGTCTTTTCTCTACAATATATTTTTCCCTTCATTTGTAATAACTGTGAGCTTCAAACCCTTTGTCTCCAATATCTCCCAGGCCTCCATTTGTTTAATCCAGTTATGAGGAAATAACATGGAAAACCTCGGCTTTGTTTGAATAAAACCAGATTCTGCCAAAAAATTCCAACCTGAGGACTGATGAGCTAAGAACTTGGCTGAGGTACCTCCCTTCTAAGTGGAGCTGGTGCTGTCCTAGAGAGATTCACAGTATTGTCAATAAACCATGAGTTGGGCCAAGCATCTTCCATCGAGTTATTTTACATTTATTTTACAGCATATTTTACAGCATTTTTGCACTGCCATGGCTCTGTTTTCACATTGGTAGAGATGGATGAACTTCCAAGAATCTAACTCACCCCAACTTTTCAGCCTAAAGGCAAGAACATAAAGTCAGCAATGGATAACTTACCCAGAGTCTTGGGACAAATTAATTGCATCTTCATTCTATCCGTGCAGAGAATGGATTTCCAAAGCACTGCTGAGAACCACGCTTCTAAAGCAGCAGTCTCAACTCCTGTGTTTTTATCATGGGTCTCTGTAGGTTCCTTTATTCTCCCTCAGGCCTCAGGTGCCAGCTCTAAACAGGAAAATCTCCACTTCCATTCTGAGGCAGTCATCATTTATGCCTGCAGCTCAGTGTTTTTGTTATTATGGATTCCTACAAGTCCTCTGTATGGGACTTCTTAGGCTTGTCAAGCAATGCTGAGAATGAAATTTTGGATTCAGAGGTTTGAGAGCCCTGACCTTAGGCTACATGATTTAACACTGCTATTAATTTTTGAAAAGCAGAGACGCCTATTTCTTTATTTCTTCACAGTGGATTATTCCATCAGCTCTTATCCATCAGTTTGCTAAGCTGGAAAGAAAGCACTGAAAACCCAAAGAAAATACAAATGTTACATCATCACAGCATTAAGTGCCATTAAGTTCTTAATTACGTCAAATAATTAAAGTTCTCTTGCCATTTTCCTGTACTTTTAATCAGTAAATCTCAAAGTACTTTATAAAGGAGGTCAGTTTCAATGTCTGAGCTTTGAAGGAGGGAAAATGGAGGCTTAGGGAGGGGAAATTGCTCATCACAAGGAGAGTGGCAGGGTCTGGATTTGAAATGCAACATTTGAAAATTGCATTTAATGATTAAATGTACAGTCTCCTCCACAGCAAAATCACCACCACAGCACGTTGGACGGTTGATGAAAACTCAATGTGATAATGTGCGTTTGCAACTCAGAGACCCAAACATGTCCTGGGCTCGCCCCCACAGAGGGCAGCAGGGCAGGGGGGATTCTGCCCCTCTGACCCCCTCAGGTGAGACCCCACCTGCAGAGCTGTCCCAGCCCTGGGGCCTTCTTCATTTTTTAGTAAAGCAAACTGGCTACATCTTTATTGCATTGAACTGACTTGTAGCAAAAATAGGTTCAAATTCCATTTTGTCCGATGCATTCTGGGTAATCCCCCCGAAAAATATTTTTCTATATTTTAAAATGATTTCCCCTGCTGGGAAGTTGGGCCTGAGCTAGTCTTCATTTCTGTAAAAACATTGTACAGATCCCCTCAAAAATGAGTGCTAGGATATACTTCCTGACACTTGTTTCAGTTGAAAATATAACAAGATCTATTTATGACTCTGAAGGTTTGAGGAAAACAAAGCTGTAAACATTAACTAAGCTTTTTTAATGAGTGAAAAAGTGGTTGCTATATCCTTCTCGTACTTTTGCTTTGCAAATCCCTTTTCAGTAGGTATGTGTGCATCCAGGATTACTGCTGGAGCTGAAATCAGTGCATAAAAGATTACATCTCCTTCTATGACAAAGCCATAATATACATCTTAGTGAAGGAAATATGCTTTATGCATCCATTCAGGGGATGCTGAGGCCTTTTCTGGACACTTTGCTGAGGAGAGCAGTAGTTGTTTGTCACTTTAGACATCATACATGAAGGGACAGTATATTGCAGTGAATCATGTGCTGTTCTGGGAATTTCACATTGCCTCAGATACTCTGCCTGGCACCTGTGTGGCCCTCTGAGATTGCCCGGGTGTCCCCTCCATTCCTCCTGTCTCCTGCCTACATGCAGAAGCTCTTTATGACCAGAACTGTCCCATCCAGGTTTGTGGAACAGATATCTCAAGCAGGGCTTGGTCCTCCTGGGACGAAATCTGCTGCACTGCAGGCAGCCACAGAGGAGACACCTGGAGAGTCCACAGGACGCCCTGTCACGTACAGCAGGGCAAGGTGGTAAAAACCAAGGCAGAGCAGGGCAGCAAAAACGGGTTTCCCATGGATGTTGACACACATTAATGCATATCCTGCTTTAATCTTTCAGAGGTGTTTCTGCACTCAGTCTCCCTCCCTTGCAGACAAGAAGATGTGAAGGGCTGAAGAGCGTTTGTGAATATTCTGTCAGTGCACACATTCAGCTGCAGCAGCGTGATCTCATTCTGCAGTCCTGCGGGTCCAACACAGCCTGAGGTGGAATGGGAGAGCATTCCAGATGTGCCAGTTCCCAGCTGCTCAGGGGAAATATCAGAGGCTACATGTGGCTTTTCCTATGACATTTTTTATCCTGGTTATGCCCACTAGCAGCAGGATTTGGTTGCAGGGGGTGCTTTCTCTTCCTTATCCCTTCTCACATGGCTTCTGTAGAGAGCCTTGAGCCTGCAGTTCCTCCCAACAGCAGCTACTGCTCACAAGAGACCAAGGGAAAACCTATTTTTTTTCTATTCAGAATTCATCCTTGCTTTTATTCAAACACAGGGAAGTTCACAGTGCCACGGACAAAGCTATATCAGGATTTCCTGACAGAGCTAAGAATAGTTATTCTTCAGCTGCAAATGTAAATAAACACTGGACTATGACAAATGAGCTTTTCCCTTGCTGGAACGTAAATGCACAAATTTCTCCAAGGTTCTGTGGGAGCACGTGGCTCCTCTCCGAACCTCATTAAAGCCTCCACGCTCCGCTGAAAAAATACAGAACCTGCAACAGATGTAACTGAAAGATCCCAGAGAATAGTGTTTTATTTGCTCTTAGATCCTTCACCAAAACTTTGCAGTTAATATGACAGTCTCCTTTGCACATGAGGGAGGAAAAGAGAATTCTGCTGGTTGTCTTGATCTCATGGAAACTGATTGCTTTGCCGGGAGATAACACGAGGGTTCTCTGTGTTTTAAAAATCAAATACCCGGCCTGTGTTTCTTCCAGAGCTGTCAAGTCATTGTGAAGTAAAACCCAAATTACAGATCAACTTACAGAGATGCAGCACAAAGATGCAACTGAAAGATGCAGCGGTCCAAGAGAGAAAAAAAAAATTGATACAGGAACATGTGAAACTGATAATAATTTTGACAAGTTGCTGCAATTCTACAGCAAAGCCATTCTTCAGAACTTTATCTTTCTTTGAGAAGTTTTTTACTGTTTGAAAGATATGGACAATGTAAATTTTTCTTTGGAGGACCACACAATCAAATATTTACTAGTGGTTTTGATTCAGAGGCACAGAAAAAGTATTTTTGATCTAATTGCTGTTTCTATTTAAAGCAATATTTCAATCAGAATTGTGATTTCCATCTGGAGAAAAGGGAAAGCTACAAGCAAATACACTATTATTTTTGATCTAAAAAGGACAGAAAAAATAAAGAGGAGCCCAAAGTTAAGTCCCGTCAATTTTCAGTGACACTTAATTTTATTATTCTTATTTAAAGCATTTGCCTAGTTTGATAAGATATTTTGTACAGAGGGAGTAAATAATGAACTAAATCTATCTCACACAATTTTTGAATATTGTTTCCTTCAATGTAATTATTGATTTTAGCATTCATATGTGTCCTGCTGTTTTTTTAATTGAATCTAATTGATTCAATATATATCCATATATGTTGATATATATCCATATATGTTGGATATATGTCGGGATTATATCTTACACAGTCAATCACGAACCATAAATCATAAATATAGACCAGGTTTCATAATTCTCTTTGACTTACTTTATTTTGAGAAGTCACATAATGGGTCATGATTTATTATGGCCAGTGCCATATGATGCTGACGAGATACAAATATTCTTACACGTTTTTAAAATTAATTTTCAGATAAACCTTTGCCTGATTTTTCTTTTTCATTCTGTATATTGGACAAGGATTAGCAAAACGTTGGCAGTTGAAAGAGTAAAGACCTAAAATGTGGCACGAATGATATATTTGTTCCTGTCACCCTGTAATTTAAAAGCATACTGAAATAATTTGGGGATTTAAACAGAAAAAGTACACTGAAAATCAGCATGCAAAATCCACCCACAGACCATGTGGTGTTACAGCTGGATATACATATATTGCTAAAATGAACTTTACAGAATTTCTGGATATATTTCCAAAAAAAAAAAAGCTCTTGCACGGTGAGCAGGATTTGATATTAAAAAAAAAACCAACCCACATGTTCTTTAAAAAGCCTGAGAAGTCCAAGCTTTAATTCAAGATATGTACTGTGATGTAAGGGAAGCATTAAGGTAACCAGCCCTGGGGTCAGCTAATTGCTTACCTTAGTATTTTTATTACTGAATATAAAGATTCCTATTCTGGGATTTGAAAGTATGTGTTACTCACAGATTTTTTTTTTTTTTTTTTTTTTTTTTTTT
>VZRV01007029.1:146679-191204 GCA_013398115.1 Falcunculus frontatus
TTTTTTTTTTTTTTTTTTTTTGGAAAAGAAGTAATCAAACACCAAAAAAACCCCAAAACTATTTTCTGAAATTTCTAAGTAGGAATGTTTAGGACCAAGTATTTGATTAAAAAGCCCAACAAAAACCCCCAAGAAAAAGAAACAAACTAAAATCACCCACGAAAATCCTGGTGTACGCTGTTTTATTCTCTGCTGTTCTAGCAGTCAAGTGTAATGGAAGCTACAGGTGCCAAATTTTATTTCTGCAAAAATAGTTCTGAAAATATTTTTTCCGTATTTTCTCCCCCACCATTGCCCTTATCTGATGATACCAGAGAAGGCTGACATCTAAAGGTTTCTTAATCCATGTTTACCACTTTTCATGTTTTTCTGTATAAAAATCATCATCTCTGGTTTCAACGAGAAATAGCTTTCTACCTATTTTACAATCATAACTATTCAATATTGCATTGATTTTCTAAATGCTTCAAAATTTAGAAGCATACACATGGATTAAGAAGGCTAAAAGCTCAGAGATCATTTAAGAAATAATAAACTGTCTCATTCTTAAGTAACACGCTCTTTACTTACATTTTGAACATGAAAACAGTTAAAAAGATGTTGTGAGCCTCTGAAAGCAGGAAGTTTTCATTATCATTTTTTATACAGCACATTGTAAATTTCTGAAAGGGATATTATTTTCTCCCAACTCCAAAATGACTAAAAAAAAATTAATGTAAGGATTTTAGCAAGCAGCCATCCAGTTGTGGACTGTAGCATCTCATCTGAGCAGGCAGTATTTTCCTACTTGTCATGCATACCCTGAAAAACTGAGCAACCATTACTGCACAAGAATTATTTTGCTACTTTAAAAATCACGAAAAGGTGATATTTCATTGCAAGCACAGGCTTTTACAAAGATAATCTGAAACTGCTTGCAAATGTTGAGAAAATACATAAGCTGAATGTTCATAAGGAAAAATAAATCAACATCTTTTCAGGTAAAAAAACTTAAAGACTTTTTTTACTTTCCTCCTTATCTAGCCTCACAGCAGGAGGATATATTCTAAAATTTTAAATTATGACAATAAAAGCAGGACAATTATTATTAATAATTCTTTCGTAATAATGACTATTAGTTATTGGTATTATTATCTTGAAAGCTTTTAAACAACTCCAAAACACTGATAATTCTGGGAAGCATGGGCATCACATTGTTGCTACGCTCTCACAGGTTATGTGCTCTTCTTCCAAAAGCTCTGAAGGGATTAAAGTATCCAACACTGCAGTTTAATAATACATGTTTGATTTTGATTTGGGTTTGGGGTGTTTTGTTTGTTTTTAATATCACATAGTGAGTTATAAACTCCTGAAAGTTCACCTATTAGCATTCAGTTTATGGCTAGGAACCAACTTGTTAGAGGAACATAAATATGCTCAAGAATAAAGTCAAGGTGAACATTTGCTTCATCACTTGGACCTCAGGCAACTCCCTCCGCTCATTAATGAAGACAGTCTCTGAAGCCCAGTATTTCATGCTGGCTCTGAAGCCAACCTGCATTTGATACAGATGCACATTTTTGGATGCTTTGTCTGTGTTCAGCAAAGTCTTTTTCTCTCTGGCTTTCCGTCAGGGTTGCAGGAGGCCATCTGGCACTGCCTGACAACTTCGAGCTGTCTCTGTCTGTCATGAAAGGGTCTGGTTGCTCTTACGATGCTCTTAATTCATTTTAAAAAAATGAAATATATGACAATATCCACTTGACAATGGCAACTCCACATTAACTAGTAAAATACCTATTAAATTTCAGACTATGAGTGGTCACAAGAGACCTCACCTCCTGGACCCCATCTTGCAGTTTTCAGACAAAAGTTACACATGTGAAGACAACACAAGAGAACTGGTTGAGGACTGCTGTGCTTTTATTTTTCCTTTCTGAAAGAGAATTCAGTTTCTCTCAATATTTAGTTCTTAAATTAAATGAAGAATCCAGATTTAGTCCAAGCAATTCAGGCCTGAAAATGCAGGGGACGCCATAAGGTTTGATTAAAACAATTATGTGCTGCTATAAGCACTGTGTTGGTAGCAAAAAATTAAAAGAAAATGCAAGTGCTGATCTCTAAGGACTCAGAAAGAATGCAAAGCAATCGGCAGTGGCTGAACATGAGCCCAAGGGTTGCTGAGGTGGCTGAGAAGGCCAATGGCCCCTGGGCTGTGCCAGCCGTGGTGTGGCAGCAGGACCAAGGCAGCGACCCTCCCCTGTGCTGGGCATTGCTGAGGCCACACCAGAGTGCTGTGTCCACTNCTCTGAGGGGGAGGGTCAGGCTGGACATCAGGAGGAATTTCTTCATGGAAATGGTGATTCAACACTGGAAGGGGCTGCCCAGGGAGGCGGTGGAGTCACTGTTCCTGGAGGTGTTCAAGAAAAGACTGGACTTGGTACTTCGTGCTGAGTTGACAAAGTGATGATCAGCCAAAGGTTGGACGACATGACCTTAGAGGTCTTTTTCAAACGAAATGTTTCTGTGATTCAGTAATAATAATAATAATAATAATAATAATATCAACCACAACAACAACAACATAATGAAGACATTTACTATTGAACTTGGGAACAGAGCAATCATTTCTCTGCAGTTGCTGTGCCTGCAATGCATAGCAGCAGGAAAAACCTCTCGCTTGCTTGCCTGCCCACCCTTATCCGCGCTACCACCTAGCCGGGGCTTCAGAAGATGAGCTGGCTGCCACTCTCACAGGTAGGCTTCTTTCTGCACCAGCTGTGCTTTCTCTGATAGCTGAAATCACTAGAGGGTGTGACATTTCAGGCCATCAGCAAGAAAAGGCTCGAAAAAAGCCCAATAATTGAGATTTACCAGGAACTAATTGCATAAATGACCTCTTAGAAATTCCTACACAGTGTTAGTCCTGAAATCCTGTCAAGATGCAAAAGACACCAGTAGCTAAACCATGGGCTTTGACCTTCATGCCTGAGTCCTGCACCAGCCCCAGAGCAGTCTGAGGCTGCAGATGCTCTGTGGAAGGGGAGAGCGAGGCAGCCAAGGAAACTGGAGAGTGGGTTTGGCGAGGAGGGCAGGGAGAATGCCTGAGCGGATGCAGGAGAACGTTCTGGGACCTGCAGCGGAGGTTTTGGTGACTCACCCGGATCACAGCACCTTCAGCAGTGCCCCGTGACCTGACTCAGCCCTGAGTCAGAGGGCAGAGACGCCTCTCTGAGTCACCACCACCACCACCAAATGTTTTCCTTCAAGTTTCCCAATCAGGATGTGCCACGTGTGTGCCTATTTCTCCCCTGGGAAATCTGATATCAGGCCCCAGCTGGAATGGCACATATATTTAGAGAGGACTTTTTCCTCAAGTAACCCTTGCTCGGTAAAGCGTTCTCTCTGGAGAAGCAGCTGGGTTGAGACACCATATGAGATCTTTCTATTACACAGAGGAAATGTGTGTGACTTTATTATAGGACTAGTTTATTCGCCACTAAAAGTTTAGAATGAAAAATTGCTTTCCTATAGGAAAAAAAAAAAAAAAAAGACCTGTACTGAACTCCAGAAGAAAGATGGTAAGAATATGGTTCTTTTGATATTGCCATCCATCTGGAGTAATATTTGTGAGATCTCGTTTATCAGACTCTTTCTACAACACTCAAAACACATGATAGAGGTAACCATCATTTTTCTGTGTGTACTTATAAAGAACTGTATTTCATCACACTTGAGAGACAATTATTACCTCTCCAGTATAAGTCTTGCAGATTGTCCATAAATTTAATCTGGCAGTTTTCAAAGGAATGTGGGTGCAGAAAACTTGATTTGTGTGCATAGACACAAGCATTTACAATCCAAAATTGCACACTTACACACACATATGTATATATTTATAATAGGAACAAAGCAGTGAACATAGAAACAAATTTACTGTCACTTAATAAACTGTTAACCTATACCATTAAAGGAGGCAAAACAAGTAAATATAAAATGAGTATAAAGGTGAGAGAGAGTGTTTATAGTTGCACATACACTAGTATAAATTTCAAAGGAAGATAAAAGAGTCGAATAAAATCACTGGCATGTAATTCAAAGAACCTAAACTCATTCATTTAGTTATGCCAAAGCAAGAGCTAGTGGTGTGTGGAGTTGTAATTGGAAAGGACTAAACCATGGAAGGTAATAACAATTTATAAATAACCTGAAATAGACTTATTAACCTTGTGTTAAATAACTTTAGGTAGTACAGGTAACGTGGTTAGGAGAAAAAAAAAAAAACCTTCTTAATTTGAAGACTGAAAGAATGTGGAAGTTATTACTTGGTAAGAACAAAAAAAGGAGCCCCATGCAAGTGGTAAAGGCAAAAGCAGGGATTCAGCCCTTCAGCAGGTCTTCAGAACATAAGGCAAAGTCAACATATATGAAGAAACCCTTGGAACCATACAAAGCTGACTCGGTTTTCACACTGCCAATTGCAAGCTCTTGGCCCAAGGCTGTTTTGAATCATCCCCAGACCTTTTTTTAATCCCCATAAATAACCCCAGCCAAACAACAGCAAATAAAACCCGTGGAGCAGAAGCTGTAGCTTGTGACGCCGCTCACACGACAGAGCAGAAAACACCCCAAAAATCGGTATTTCCAGTTTTCTCTGCACAGGAGAGCACCACCCTGAGCTGCTGGAGGAGTGTTTGGCTGCATGATAGCTACAGGGCAGTGACACAGCCTGCCTCCTCCTCTGTGGCTTCACTGCCCTGTGGCTCCTGCCAGGGAGATGGAGAGCTCCACCTATTCTCAGGATTGACCCTGTGGGCCAGTGGACCTGGAGAGAAACTGGAATGAAGCCTTTCCAATGCACACGCGGGAAAGCCGGGGGCAGGAAACCTTCGCAGGAGACTAGGAGGGGAAGGGCACAACCCTTGTGTGTGGAGAAACCTCGTGGGGAAACAGAGGGGTGTGAAGATCAGTGCCTGTCACCATGCTGGCTGCTCCCAGGCACCACCAGCAGTCAGTCCAGCAGCCCTCCTGGGCCAAAGCTACTTTACTGGGCCATTTCCAAGAGAAATTGGATGCCATAGGAAGTGACTCTGCAGCTCTCTTCCCTCTGAATCAGTGCTGGAGCTGTCAGGCACCTCACAGCAGGACCTACCACAGAAGATGTTAAATCATTTGTGGTCAATTAGCAACTATGTGCCTTTTCCAGCCTGGAACTCTGGCTGGATTCCAGGAGCTGTCATTTTTTACACCTAGTGCTTGCCCTAAAGAGCTGATGCGTTTTTTGTCTCATTTCTCTGTCCTGAAGCCTTCGCTGCCCGGGACTCCAGCCACAGATGTAAATGCAAGGGGTGTAGCCTTGATTTATGCCAGAAACACAAACCCTGCTGCAGACAGCACCAACACAGCTACACCCAGGAGAAACAAAGAGCTGTTCCACAATAAAAGCAATGCTCTTTACTATTCCACAGCTATTGTTGTAGGAAAGGAGATAGGGATGGATTTTCTTTACCGTATATCCCTGAATGAATGAGACAGTTTTGAAGTCAGTGCAGCTCCAATGCCTTGTTGGAGAGAAGGGAAGGAATCCCACATATAAACCACTGGCCCTGAGTTTAGGTTTGGAGCCCGTCCCGGATCTGATTCAGAAAATGCTAGAGTCTTCTGCAGGTTGCTTAATCCCTGAATGCTTCAGAGCTCTGGAGCAGTAAAACATAACAGGCAGAGGAGTGGAAAAGCTGTAAGAGGTGTTTCAAAGACATATCAGGGTTGTATCAACAAAGAGGTAGCCAGTGGATGTTGCAGTAATTATTCACTATTGCAACATGATGGTTTCCTTGGATTAGGACAAATTGACATATATTTAACATTCACCTGTTCATTTTATTTAAGGCAGAGCATATACAACAGGCAAGAGTGACACTTTGAATTTTCCCATCCAAACAAGGGGCTGAAGCCTTTAAAAACTATCAGCTGTGTATGATACAGAGCCTTGGCTCGAACAGGGTGTACTTGCTTGCTAATTCATCTTATGAAAATGCTGTGGCCAAACTCAGATTAACACTAAGCCCCCACCATCACTGTGTCTTAAAGAAATATTGGGACAAAATTGGGGTGAATTTTCACTTGTGCATTGCTTTCATTTGTGCAAATATGGCATGAATTTAAAATCAATGGGTGATTTTTATCACTAGACTCGGATGTTACTTTCAGCTTGCCTTAAAAAAGCTATTTCTAAATGAAAAAAATGATGAGTGTGTAATAGTAATGATGAAAATAATAATAAAAAATAATAATAATAGCAAATAGTCTATCCATAAAAGAGTAATTCTGTTCCTAGTCTATAAAAGCATGGAACTACTTCATTAATGCTGAATATCAAAGGTATACTTGTTTCAGGCTGGAGTCTGCTACACCCTGAACTGTTACATGTTATTTTAGTGATATTTTGCATCTTTAGTAATATTTTGCGTTTTGTGGCTTAGAAACCCTCACGACAAGCACATCACAGTTCATCGTGCTACCCAGGGTCTGTGGATAAATAGCCCACCATTTTTATCATCTCATAATCAGTCTTAAAGAAAAAAGTCAGACCTGTAAATTGCCACAGGGGGTAAAAAAATAATCTTTATAATAAAACTTTAAACAATTTATCTCTCTAGGGATCTTTGAAAGTGGTCTCTGCTACTCACAAGAAATCTTCCCTCTCCCCAGCAGCATGGCTGGGGTGACAGCATGAAAGTATGTCTGTATCTGTGCCTCAATTAATTAATTAATATTAAATCCAAAATCCTCCCAACCTGAGGGAGCTGGCACCTGATCCTGACACCTGATACAGAGCTCCCAAAGCCATTGCTGGGAGCTGAAATCGATCTGCCAGTGTCCTCCAGCACCTCTGTGGGGAGTTAGAGGTAAGTGAGGAGAAAAATTAGTGGTGGAGAGAAGGTAGTGGGGCTAAATTTTGCTTAGAGGAGAAAGTCTCTCCTGGAATGTGCAGCTAAGGGTTTTATAAATAAAGAGTTCCTTTTATACTGCTTTAGAAACTCAAGTTTTCACCCCAGAAGTTTAATTCCCCCTTCCAAGAATTCTGCTTATCAATCTGCATGTTACAAACACTTGCATTCCTTGCCCTGTTTTGAAGAACTTCCCAGATCTCCACTGTTTGAGTGGTTAGAAAATTTCTCTGAAAATTCCAGTAAACTTATACATGACCAATTTACAACTACTTGATGTGCTGTCAGTATTAAAGATAATTTCTCCCCTCTCTTGATGTGTAGCCAGCTTGAACATATTTATAAAAGTCTACTGTATTGCCTCTTTTTTTAGCAGATTGAACCAAGCCACATTTTCTAATTTGTTCTCTAATGGAGGTGCTCCACTTTTCTCATCGTCTGCATAACCTTACCCAACACTGACTGCAGTTCAAGTTCACGGTCTTCCTCAAAGGACACAAGAACAGAAATAAGCACTTCAGGACAGTAAAGTTATTGACACATAGCACAGATCTCTCTCCATTTTATATCAAATGACAGGACCCCATTTATAGATAATTAATTGCATGGCTTTGCTCCCTTTACACTACTTAAGGTAGACTTCAGGCAGAGGTTTTGCCTATTTTTTTCTTTTATGATCATCTAGTCTTGAATTGGGAATACCTATCAATTCCTTACTTCCACGATTGATAAAAAGAAAAATGTTTTCCAACCAAGAGTAATTTTTTTTTACTTTCATTTGATAAGAACAGCTCCACCTTATCTCCGAAAGTGAAAGATTCTTTGCCTTTGGTCAGCAAACCCACCAGCATTTCTGCCAGCTTACATCTGTCCCATCATGCCAAGGAAAAATAATAAAAAACCCCCGACAAAATCCTTACTCCTTGCAAGGTATTTGGGTGCTCTAACAACAGGGGAGGAAAGACAGGGGAAGGAAGGGTTGAGGGACAGACATTTCTGAAAACCAGCCTGTGATTTTAATTCTGAGGAACCTTAGCAGCTTACTCATGTGCTCTGTGAAATCTTCAGTCCATCACAAGCTGTCTTTTATGGTCAAATTGTGGGTAAAATCCAAAGTTTCACCATCAGCAGGTGTTCCTGGCAAGTGTAGGTGTTATCCTGCCTGGGTCGTATTCCTGTGCTCTCTGCAAGGTTTGAGCACGGGCTTCAGGAAGGCAAGGCCTGTGAAATAAGGTCTGTGAAACAAGAAATGTGCACCAGTAAGCAGCAGGAAAAAAAAATGACCTCAGAAATTTTAACAATTTATTTGAGATGGACTTCTCTGAAGCTGCCATTATCTTCATTCTCCTCAGTTCAGTCAAGGGTTATCTCTCCTTTTCTTTAACAGTCAACTCTGCTTCAGGTTGAGATTAAAGCTCAGTTGGGTTTTTTTCGGTGGTTGGTTTTCTTCTGTTTGGTTGGTTTTTTGTTTGTTTGCTTGTTTGTTTTTGAGATTTTTGGTGGTTTCTTTTTTTTTAAAATTTCCGTTAGCCAATTATGAAAATCAATCCTATTCCATAAAACTGGTTATCAGAAAATTTCGCAAGTACTCAGAGAAATTTGGACAGGAACCGTAGTCCACTGCACTGAGCAAGGGGTGCCTGGAAGAGAGGAATAGCTGTGTTTTCTGGAAGAACAGTTGTGCCAATGAATCCTAACCTTTTCTTCTTTTGAAATATTTCTGTCTCTTCTTAAGAGTAAGCAGGGATTTAGCTGGATTTTTGTCTTCCAGTAGAAATTATTATTAAAAAATGTTTTTGACATTTATGTTACTTATAAATTGCCTCCAAGGGTCAGTCTGTTCTTCAGACCAGGTTTCGCACAAGGGAACCATTGGAACAAAGACTTACAAACCCAATAGGCAAAGGCAAAAACCAAATTCTCCAGAGACTTCTCCCTTTGGGCATCACTTCAACTCTCTTCTGAGAGTTTTGCGGAGACATCCTTGCTGGTAGGTGTCTGAATAAATAATATTCCTTTCGATTAGGATCTTCAGAATAGGTGCAAATGCTGTTTGGCTCATACAGGGAAACATAGAACAAAGGGAATTTATTGAATTAATTTCTGTCTTTTCCCTCCAGGAAATAAATTGGTTGCACCTAGTGAATAAAACAAGAGCCTGCAACAAGATTGGGTGGGAAAAGAGTTAGGGCAACATTTTGTTCCTAAGAAGAGGCTAAAAAATGAATGCAGGTGAACAGAAACCACGACAAGGAGACAGGGTTCAAATCAAATATTTGTATTTCTACTGAAATTAAGACCTGAAATAAACCTGATGGCCACTTCCTTGAAGATGCCTTGTTTTTTGACCAGCAGTAGATTGGCAGACGCTAGTCTGGCTGCAAGAGCTCAGCACAGCCAGGCACAAACCCCAGCACAAGAGTCCTCAAAAGGACCAACTTATAAACTAATAAGTCATGGATTTTTCGATGAGTCAGCCCCAGGAACCTGTGAGCTCCACAGACCTTTCACAGAGGCTGAAGCTTCCAACTGCTGTCCTTTGGCCTATTCCGCCTTTACTTTTTTTTCAATGTTTACTGTTAAATAGCTTCAAAACAGCTGAACTCCACGGATTATGCAGCTCACAGTCAAGAAAAGTAAAGATTGTTTTTGTCACACAGAAGAAAAGTTGATGGTGTGCAAAATGCGGCTTTCACAGGCTGATGCTGTGAAATCTCTGGTACCTCCTGGTACCACTGTTCATTGTGCTGTTATTCTTCTAGCAAGGAAAGAGCAAAATATAAAGGGACTAAGAAATTTAATTGGAGTTAAATACAAATTCAGAACCAAAGACAGGCTACTCCTTTTCACTCCCTCTTCACAATGCTCTTACCCAGTTCACAGCGCCTTCAAAACCCCATCAAACCTAGGAAAGTAAGTGAAATGTTCCCTTGGCTGTGAACAAAGAGCCAACACCCACAAGGACTGAGGACTGAGACAATCAGATTGAAATCCAAACTTGCGTAATTCACTCGGAGCTAAAAACCACCCACCCTTACGAGCTGTGCCGCTTTCTGCTCCTGCCTCTTTTCATCACCTTTTTTTTTTTTTCACAACTGGAGGAGACAATCAGCTTCCTGGAGACTCCAGGCCAAAAGACAGGGTGCTCTGTGTGGAAAGTTTGAGTGCTTCCTGGTGTCAGGTGCCTGATTCTGATTCCAGGGCAATGAATCTTTCCCATCTCCATACTGAGCATCAAGAGAGAAATTTTCTGTGTCTGCAGAACCAGACCATTTTTCACTCAAGTTCTTACATCATCTGAACATCAGAGTGTCCTGACAAACTTTGGTCCTACCTCCGTGACAGTACAGAAAAGCATCAGTGTTGTGCAATTAGTGGAAATCACTACCCACAGGTAACTATCCATTCACTTTGGTGTTGAATCCCGAATTCTGTCAACATGGGTGGTTTAGTCGCACTGGAGCACTCTTTATGGAACTGTGTCAACACGAGGAGCATAACACTCTTTTCAGAGGAATATTTCATATATTTTTATACAGTAAGAAATGCTGAATTTTGGCTTTTCTCTTTCGTGTGAAATAGTAATAATGAATGAATATTAATGCTATAACTTCTTTATGGGACTCCACAAGTAATTTCTATGGGTACAGCAAACTTTCAAACAGAAAGAATGAGGTGTTCATGATTCTAATGCTCTCTCCCTGTTTTTTATAGAACATTCTAGTCTGAAGACTGTGGTACTCAAGATCACTCTAAGCTGTGGGCAGAGGTTCTATTTTTGCTGTCAGTGCCCAAATCTGGCTTTTGTTTTTACTGTTGCACAATGCTTCAGTCTATGTACCTGACACAGCCGTGTCTTTGTTGAAGAACGTGTTGCAATCCCCTTTCAGCTGCACTTTAGCAGCAGCAGGGCACTCCTCTGTGAGACCTGAGCTGCTTGTGCACAGCTGGCTCCCTGCCTAAGGCATGTCCCAGGATTCCTGTTCTGGAATGTTTTGCTTTGCTTTCTTTTCTGCCCCAGGTGGCTTTGAGTGATCGTACTCACATCCTTCCTTTCTCAAATCTTTGTGCCCTTCAGTCTGAGAGCAGCCTGACAGATCTTCTGGGATGCTCCCTCTTCCCTTCTACCAGCATTTTGTCAGGGCTAGATGAGCAAAATAAGCCAAATGATCTTTTTTTTTCCTTTGAGAATTAAAGGAGAAAACACTAAATACCATGGGATTCCTTATGGGCAGACTACTCCAACACCTCATCTCACATGGTCACAGGCACAATGCTCCTGTGAGAACAGAGGAAAAGTCTGCAGAGAGCAAGGGTGGGTAGTCAGATCACAAAAACAGAGATCTTGTTCATCTCCATTAGTCAAGTATTCACTGTGTAACCTCCCTGAAAGTTAGAATTTTTTGTTTGTTGTTCTATTTTAAGATGCATTCACTTCATGAATTGTGTACATTCTTGGGGTTTTTGGGGTTTTTTTTTTTGTTTGTTTTGTCTTGGAAAGATAAATTAAGCACAATTATGGCTCCTCTGTGTTCTGTATTTGTTATCTTTCAAATCTACTTTTCCTCCATTCAAAATACCATTTTCATTTAAGCAGACCCTGTTCTACCCCGCTGTTTGCTTTTTTTAACGCGTGCTGCCCCAGGGAAAAGTGCCACTTGCTGATCCCTGTGTCTCAATTACCTTATTGGCAGCTATTTTCTCTTGAGCGATGTACAGATTCAAAAAGAAGAGTGTGCCTTCAAATTCCAATACATTTCAGAAGTTCGTCTGAGTTACCTCTGATAGGAGGGCGTGCATCACAACTCTTTAGAGAATTGTTCGGCTTTTTCTGTGAAAGAAATAAAAACTTTACAACCAGTGTTTTTTCAGAGGAATGAGGAAAGACTACAGTGTTTAACAAGCTTGTGAAACATTGAATGAAGCCACGTTATGCTCATTAAAATACCTGCCTGTTCCAAAACATTGACTGTTGGGACCAAAGAGTGCCAGAGGTCCCATCTGAAAATCAGTGAATGAGGAGGGAGAAACTTCAGTGCCAATGAATAGCAGTCAACTTAATTAAAAACTTCCTCCTCTGATGGAAAAATTAGAGTTTAACTAAACATAAATCCTCAAGGGAAAGTCTCTCCAATTTAAATTAGTGGCGAAAAATAGTCCTGGCATTTCTTTTCAGCCCCAAAGAAAAGTTTCAATTGTTTTGGGCTTGTTGTTCTTCCTTTTTAGTTTTTAACCTTGGAGATTTAAAAGACATAATTTTTGCCAAAATGTTAATGTTTCAAAACTAAAATATTTCCTGTGGAAAAACCTTCTTTTTTGGATTGTTCCATTGTATGTGCTCTTTCCCCCTTTGCCTTTCCCTCTGCTTCAGAATTTTTAGTTTCTGAATTCTTGTCTGTGTGAGACACTTCCACCTCAGAGGCATGAAATCACAGAGAAAAAGGATTACCTAAAACAACAGGGCTTTTTCTTGAAATGCTTACGAGTATTGCAAATATCTCCAGTATCTCAGATATTCAATGTTGGTATCATTTTTCTTATGAAATTAAGTTTTTCATGTGCAACATCCTGAACTAAACTCCCTTAGCATTGAGTCTGGACAATTGAAGATGGTGTGAATGCTCTAGAGGCAGAGAAGCTTCCCAATCCATGGCTCTGGTAGCTGGAAAAGGAAAAAAAAAAAACAAGAACAAAAACAAACACAGAAAACCCAGCAGCAGTCTAAATGCAACACAAAAGCTAAAACCAGGAGTAAATTTAACTATTCATTTTAAATAAAGGGCAAAATCCTTCTGAGAACGCACAAAATAATCCTCTCTCTCAGGAGTCTGCAGTAGCTTGGGATCTTTCACAGATTATTACTATTAAATCCACTTAATGCCTCAGTTATATTGCAAGAAGACAAAAGCGAGTCGCATCCTCTAGTTAGAGGGCACGGGTGTTTTCCATTTGGGATAATCATCCTTTCCCAGTGAATCACTACTTTGTGCAGCCTTGAACATTGAGATGAACAGCCGAGAACAAACACAAGCAAGGAAATCTCAAACCTGACCAGTGGCAAAATCCATAATTAAGCAGTCAGCTTGCTTTTGATCCATAAAATCGTTTTGTTGTCTGCTAATTGAGGTTTCTGCTCTCCCCTGTGGAATCAAGTAGCAAGGGAAAAGGCTTCCTCCATGGTGTATTGAGCTGGTTGTAGCCAGCCCCAATTTCCCTGTATTTTCCTCTCCAAGAGGGTCTGAGAAGTTTCAGATTGGCGAAATTCCTCTTGGATTTCTTTCTCAGCAGAAATTAATAAATGAATTTAAACCACTAGACAGGAAAACTGTAATTAACAACTCCTAGCATTCGGAGGTACATCTGCAATATCAAAAGGATCTGTGAATTATCACAGATTGAATCTCTGGTTTTGAGTTTGTTGCTCTTACTTTTATTTGGAAAATTTTAGGGTTTTCTTGGGCAGCCGATAAAGTGGACTACCTTTTGAAATATGGAGCTGTGAAATACTAGGAGCCTTCACAACAATTTCTGAACACGACAATGAAGAAAACAGGGTAATGCCTGGTAGTATTGACCGGGGAAAATAATTGTTCCTTGCAAACAGTCATTTTTACTCAAGGTGTTTTTCTCTTGGCTGATTCAGGCTGAAGACATTTATCCAGGTGTTGTCCAGGATTATCTCTGGAACTTGTTTCTCTTTAGAATAAATTTTGAGGTTTTTCTGGTGATGTTATTTTCCTAGTAATTTCATCACTAGAAATTATTCTTCCTCAAAGACATTCAAGGGGAAAAGCCACATTTTTTAAACTATGGATTATATGAGCAAAGCTAATGGCTACAGAGACTAGTGCTCAAGAAAATTTGTCAGACTTAAACTCTGGCCAGAAGAACTTGCAATTCTCTTGCATGAAGCAGAAAACTTGATAGCAAGAAGAGAAATTGAGATGTACCAGGCTTACCTGGCTTGTGCTTAAAGATGGCTCGGGTAATGGTAGTAGAAATTCCATAACTAATTTCACTGAAAAGAGGATGCAGCCTCAAGAAAATAGCTGCGAGAAAAATCAAACTCACCTCTGAGAGACTGAGATATTTGGGTGAAAAATAGTGTCAGGAAATGAGACTTTTTTAGTAAGTCCAAAACGAGAGAGGAAGGAGGGTATCTTTTGTTTTGTTCTTTATTTGGGGAGTGAGAACAATTCTGTGGGTGAAGACATAGCTATTTCCAGCTCAGGAACAGAGCTGTTGTGGATATTTTGACATCAAAGCCTGATGACCTCCTGTCCCCCTTGAAGATCTTAATCATGCACACCAAACTGGTCAAAGAAGAGAAACATGATTCTTCAATTAATCGCCTAAAGAAAGAGATGATAAATACGTGCAAGGCATAAATATTTTTGGATCTCATCTCTATGTATTTTTTTGTTGGATCTGTTGCCTTGGAGATCGAAGAAATGGTGTTGGTTATGCCTTTTCCTACTGAATAAATGTATTTAAACCCAAAGGATTACGTACACGTTATGTGGGCCATATTGCATGAGGCTTGTTTATATAGTGATTATTTTATATAGTAGAAATATTTCAGATGAAGAGAAAGATTAATGGATAGGACCTTTATTTATTTTATTGAGTTATGCTATAAAAGTAAACTAAAGTTTCTGTAACTTTTGTCCTTCTTTATGCTTTATTCGGTGGGTCTGCTGGTCAAAGAGGCATCTGTGCTCACTTGCAGGTAATAGGTGACATTTCCAGAGAGGAAAAAGTTAAAAGGAGTGACACGTGCTCTTGTAGTGAGATTTAGATTCAGGAGGATGTTAGGAGATCTCCTCTGTGACCCTGAGTAACACAGGTCTGCTCCTACCAGTGACTACCAGGCACCTCAAAGATTACCCTTCCAACGTCACCCATAGCTTGGGTTTGGCTCCAGCTGCCCCAGTCAAAGCCTACAACTTTTCAAGTGCCATTTTTGAAGACCAAAAGCCTTTGAGACATGAACAATTGTTGCAGGAAAGGTAAAAGTAGGAATAAATCATAGCCGTGGAAATTCAGGAGTATTTAACCAAAACCTGTTTCTGTTGCTGTCGTAACAGAATTGTTTTGCTTTCTTGCAAATTTGTGTCTTCAGTAAAACTCATAAGCCTGGTGCTGATGATAAATCACCCAAGAATGCACAGCTGCACCAAGAGAAAAAAGGTCCCAAAATAAATACACTGTTTATTTTTGTAGTTGTTGCTTGTTCCTAAGCTCTTTCAAAAAATCACTCAACTTGCCCAGCCAGCAGAATTTACCAGATTCTGCAGTAATTACAAGGCAGAGAGAAAAGGAAGCTGCCTTTTTTTTTCTCAAGGTAAAGACAACAGGACATTCTCTGAGCACCTCAGCTTCAACACGATAATATTCAAGTCTTTATCAGCCCATAACACATTTTATCATAAGAGAAAAAAAAGAGTCTAGCTTGACCTGTCAAATTGTCTCCATTATTTCGTAATTATGTGGTGACTAATTCTAGAAACACTTCCGTAGGCATACAGGTACCTAGTCTGAATTTCAGAAAGCTGCAGACCAAGATTTCTCTTTAACCCAGGCCACCACATCAACGAGGGAAGAATTCTCTGTGTAGGACTGCACCTTCAATTGTTCATTTTCATCGCCACCAGAAATTTTGGCCAAATTGGTTTGTTCCTCTGCTGGTGGCAAAACATAAACCTTTCCTGAAGAGTGAGGTGTGTTAATTTACAACCGCTTCTGGAAGGTAGTTTCTGAAGTTCTTGAAAATGTTACCGAGTGTACATAATTATGTAGCTAATTTGGCTGCTCTGAGCTCCTTTTTCATGCACATAAGTTCCATTTTGCTATAAAACTTGTTAAAAATGACACATGATGCATTTCTTGTTCTTATTGAAACCCACATCTACCCCTCTATACAGCTGAAGGCAAGAAACAGTGCTGAATTTCAGAACAAAGTGCACGTTTGGAAATGGTCATTTATCCAAATATCTTGTAGAAAATTTAGATGGACTGTAGTTTAATTATGTCTTATGTGTGTCTTGCATGACCCCTGAATGGAGCCAATCGTGGTTTGATCATGCATCTACTCCCAAAACCCTCGACCTGGTTCCCTGGAATAGGAATTAGCTCTGAAAACAGCATAAATTAGTGTTTAATGCTAAAATAATATTTAATCTGTACCTGTAAAGAAGCATTAGCTAGTACAACTATAATGAGAAGAATGGTCATCACTCACATCAGCTTTTACTAAATGCTGATAAATTCAGCCTGAGCAGTTCAAAGGTTCTGGAAAGGGTGAGTTGTGATGTGGTGGAGGAGAAGGAAGCGTGGATGGAAAGGTAAACGAGGGAGAAGGTGTTACCTTGCTAATTACTTTGAAAATGTCATGGTTTTATCTGTCTCAAAGAAACAGCTTTTCCCCCACTCTAAGCAAGGATGGCAGGTGCCATCTTTCCATGCTACACTGATGGCTGAGGCCTTAATGAACAGCTCAGAAAGGTCAGATTTTCATTAAAAGAGATCTATCTAGTCATTAAAATGAGATAATGCAGTGCACACAGCTGTGAGGTTTGGACTGTCGTGCTCTCTAAATGACAGCATTCTGTTTCTCACTCTCTCTGTTGCTGCAATGCTGGAACCACCCTGAAAGCAGCCAAGCCTGGCCACTCATCCACACTCCTGCTGCAGCCAGCTCTCCACCGTAGGCATTTCCAGTATCTGCAGAGACACACCTCCACTTCAGGGTTTCCTGTCAGCTCTGTGATGCCAGGGGAGACATGAGGGAGGGAGAAGACTGTTTTGGGCAGAATTAACCTGCTGGGATGGCATCTTGACGTATGAACTGGTGAAGAGATTAGACCTAGACACAGCTACAAAATCTCACGTGTGCACACTTTTCACGCGCTCCTCTCAAACCCAATCTACCTGTTTGCCTTAGGCTATCATTCTTCTGACCTTAGGGACTCTAGTCAGTGGGCAGTAGTATTTTCAGAAGCAAAAATTAAAAGGGTTCTTCTCTCAGAAAGGTGCTTCTCTTCATCTCTATCAGTCCTGGGAGGGAACTTTTTTATATCTGGGCACTTGAGCTCTTGTGAAGAACCTTTCACGTGCAGGGGTTAAAGCAGGGCAAGTGTGGATATTTCCTCAACGTCCTGGGATCCTTGGACTGCCTACAAGGGAAGCCTGTGCTGGATAGGGCTGCTGTCCCTGTCTGACACAAGCGCACCCCGCCACCAGTTGAACAGAAGAAATCCAAAGGGAAAAGGCTGCAGCTGAACTGTTTGCAACTCTGTCTTTCAAACTGAAAAGAAACCACCTCCAGCTTTTCTGTAAATCCATCTCCCAGGAAAAAGCTTATGACAAATCCTCTCATTTATCTGAGAGCCCCGAAAGGAGCCAAGAGCTTTCACAAAGCTGTGGTGAAACAGGTCTTGTCATGACACAGATCTGCACATTTCCAGATTATCCTGTGCTTGTACTGGAGTGGAATCAGACATTAAGGACTCAGTCAGCACGTTTACTTGGGCTCCACGGGAAACTTGTCATGGCAGGACAAGCCATTATCCACCATTATTAGAGAAAGGACACTGCCTCCCATCCCTGGGTAGCTTTTTTTTTGCTAAGTCCTCCTCACTGGGTATTCTTAGTAACAGCATTTAAATCAGCAACGAGTGTTATCACACACAGCGAGGGACAGATCACACACAGGTTTAAACTGGATTAGTGTCACTGAACTCAGAGTTTCTCCGACTGGCACCGGCTGAAACAGCCATGAATGAGCACTTATTCATTAAGGAGGCAGTGATGGGGTTTCCTGCAGAATGCAAAGCAATAGCTGTGTCTCCCTTTGTCCTCTCTTTTGTTCCTCCTTTGAAAGTGACAGGAAGTGTATTCTTACCTTTAATGAAATCAGCAATGTGCTTTCATTATGGGTGGTGAAGGATTTTAGAAGTGTAATTCCTGTATTTTGTATAGGACCCAAGACACTCTCTGAAACCTATCTCCGTTTCCAGCTGCTAATATTAATCAAGGTAGTGAAAACCAAGGCCATTTGGTCCTCTGTAAATATCATAACCCTATTTTAGAAAAATTTACACTGCACCTTAAAAACTGTCCAAAGTTTCCCTGATCCCCTGGCAGTGAGGGCAGGGAGCGACATATCTGCCTGGTGTGGGCCAACCCCAAATCCCTGTGACATGCAGGAGCTTCCACATCCCATAAATTCCAGGCACACTGCACCTTTTACTTGGTGAAATTGTGGTTTTCATGTGAGCAGAGAGCAGTGTGGCACAATGACAGACTTTTCTGTCTGGGCAGGCACATCTTTAGACCAGGCTCTTGTCTCCATCCCTGGTGACATCATAATGGGAAAAGGCAAAAAATTCTTTACACTTTGTATCAAGTCTGAGCCACTATTTTTGTTCTGAGAATGTCCACAATAAATGCCATATAAAGAATATTTGAAGAATTGCTTTCAACTTAAATTATGTTCAGTTTAAAATGAAAACATAGAAGTTATTACTATCTTTATTATTTGAATCAAAGAGAGCTACAGAACTAAAGTTTGTTGGAACTACTGCCTTTGAAAGAGAAGTTTTCTTCTAGTGGGAGCACTAACTTCAATACCTGGCAGCAACATTGCTCATGTAGCAAAAGTTACTGAACAAAAAAAGCCTCATGTCTTTTCTTAGTAACAATGTCAAGAGTAGATCTAAACAATCAGTTCAAAACAAATGGTCCTAAATTTCTAAAATTAGAAGTGACTTTCTTCTTTAGATATGGGGTTTTTTGGTTTTTTTTTTCTCCTCTCTGTTTCTCTAGATTCAGAGTACATCTCACCTCAATATACTCCTTAAAACGTCTCCATTTTTATGGAAATTTCTTAGTTCCCTGAAGAATGTAAAGGTTTAAGGTAAATACTTTACAATTTCTGTTTGCACAGTCAGCCTTTTGGAGCAGGGGCTGTGTTTCTGTGTGTTTTGCCCTGTTCTAGTGGGACTGAGGCAGGGGTGTGATGGGGCCTCCTTAATGTTACAGCAAGATTATAATACATTATTATAGATATATTATAATAAAATCGTGTACAGGGAAGTAAGTAAAAAAGACTTTTGGCATTCAAAGCAAAAGGGACATTTGGGGGACAAGACAGAACCACTCATCCCATGGTAGGCACTGCTTAGGGATGGACTTTCTCCAGTTTGGATGCCCATCCAGCCTAACCTAAACCCAGCCTTTGTGGGAAGTTCAGAGCCCAAATGCAAAGTGTTTGTGGTGCTTTCTTGTCAGCACAGTTTCCTGCCTTTCTGAGCTGGAGGTCTTGTGAAGTGCTGTTTGGCCTGCTTTGTGGGCGTTTATTTATAGATACCTGCCCTTATGATTTACTTTCCATCAAAGTGTAATTGCTGGTAACAGTGTTAGCTGTCATCTGAACTACCTGTCAATTACCACTGTGCTTTTATGAGGCAAGGCCTCTGAGTTTGGAATTAAATTGTGGTTTTCCACTTTGGTTTTACTCTTCACTTTTGCTGTCCAAAACTAGTAGGTTTCTTTGTGTGAGAAGAGAACCGTGCTTGATGTTCTCATATTTAATTTATAGACCACCATTAAAGGGAATTTGTGGTGATCCCATGGATCTCTGAAAGGTAGCAGCACGGACACCAGGCAAAATTCTTTTCCCTTCATGGGTATACAGGCTGTGTGTTTCAAAAGCTTACAAATATTAACTCAAACTAGGTTTGAATGCATTTCTCAGGTCTCTGAGAAGGGTTCAGTCTCAATTAAATATGTGTCTATGTTCTTCAGGAGTTACAAGGACATTCAGGCTCACAACAAATGAAGAAGGAGACATCAGGAATTTATGACACCCACACAACTCCTAGCAAGAAATAAAAGTTTTATTCTTGTTGAGATTTATGGGGTATTTGCTGACCTGAAGCCCGCCTCCCTTTTGGTTTGTTCACCATATACTGTTGTGGTGCAAGGCTCTTAATTTTTCATTCCTGCCTATTCCTAGATACCATTAAATCACACATTTTCCAACGGTGGTTTCTTCACTGTTTCATTCTTACTAGAGCAGGCTCAGGGAAAAAATGTTTCTATGCCTTGCTTGAGTGGAAAGCTAAAGTTTTTTTTTAAATTACTTTCTTCGTCTCTTTATCATAATTTCCCTGTTATAATGAACTAGTAGAAAAAGAACTATTGTGGAAACATTTTAGTCTTTCATTTTTAAAAAAGATATCCACTTCTTTGTTCTTTCACTCAAAGACAACAGGTTTATCTGATAGGATCATATCTATCAGATGCATGCTCTGATGGAAAAGAAGGAATTGCAAAAGGGAAAAAAATTATACCTCCCTACTTTCTTGCAAGAGGAAGATATCCCTCTTCATGAACATCTGATTAGAGTGTCCTCCAGAAAATCAGTGAAAGAATAAAAATCTCTGTTTCCTGTTTTATGGGAGAAGAAAGAAAAGAATGTTTTGCAGTCTCTTTAGTGCACAACAGAGACAAATTTCATCATCTGTTCTGCCCATCCATCTAGGAGAGGATTTCCTTGCTTCCTGCACAGGAAGAAAAGTTTTCCAAGCCTTCTCTTTATTAATTTTTGCTACAGGAACAGAGCTCTTCCAAATGCCAGCCCACAAAGAAAACCTCCTTTACAAGCAGCAGAAAGGCAAGTGACAAGGCAGAATTCTTCTTATATTTAGAAAAAACCACCTTGTCCTTTGTCATGATGGATTAACATATACCTGTGTATCTAAATGAAAAATGTGGGGTGGCTGGGAAAAAAGAAAATCCCTTTTGGCCTTCATTGTAACACTTTTAGTGAGGAACTACTGCCTTGAGGGATGGAGTTTTTGAAGACTTCTCTACATTGTGGACACAGAAAATAAATGGTCCATTTTACTCAAGCTGAGAACTCAGACAGAGGACTCGAGCACAGAAGTCCACCTGATTACAGGCAGGAAGCTTCCTGAATCTGCTGCCCTTCTGTGGAGACAAGAAAGGGAAAATTCCACTTTCACTTTGTAAGGACAGGAGAAACAGAGCAGAGGAAGAAAATAACAAAACTGAAACTGAAACTGAAATTGACTATAAAGTCGAGATATCTGAGAATCACCTGCTAAAAAGCTTACACATTTGTCATGTCTCAAGTTCCATGTATTTTTGTTATTTGGTAACAGGCATATGTCACCTTTCATGTTTTATTTTCATCTTTTTCCACTGCTTGTAGGGTATTTTTTACTGTGACACCAGAATCCCATCACTGAACATCTGCCATGTGATCTGTCTCACAGGTAAACACTCTTTCACTATCCCAACTTCTCCTAAAATAGGTCAATATTAGATTTGTACTCAGAACTATCAGGATGTGGAAATGCCTTTTGAAAGGCCCCCTTGACTTCCAGGGATGCAGACACACCTGAGAGCACTGTAAGGAAAAGCAAAATCATGGAGAGAATGAGGGGGAAAATAAAGAAAAAAGGGCGCAGAAAGGGAGAAAACCCCCTCATCTCACAGGCTGTCAAATGTTCTTCACAAACGGCTTCACATTGAAAACATGGGTTAAAAAAGTAAAAAGAAAAGGCATTTTGTATTTGCACTGTGGAAACTACATGGCTCTTTGGAAAATAGTACTTGCCTGAAATGCCTTCTTTACCTCCTGGCAGACTCAAAAAAAATGTCAAGCTTGCAGCAGCAGCACTTTCACATGCCCTGGTCCTTCTAAAGTTTCTTCTGAGTCGCTGTGAAAGGAGCCCGGAAAAGTCTTTTAGTTTGGTTGGAAAAAATGCTCCTCCTAAACCTGGTGATTACCAGTCACAAAAATGTATTTTAAAAAGTTGTTGCTAATCACCTGGTGAATAAAAAAGTCTCTGCTGTTCATGTATTCCATCTTTCCCAATAAATGTCATAGTTTGCCATGGAGCTTCATGTTTCTTCCAACTCAGAGTCTTGCAAAGAGCAGCACCAACTTGTGACTCGGGGCAGGAGGAGGGATTGGATCAGTTTTGATAAACATATCACAAACCCAATATTGTTTCATGGTGCCTGTGATTTGACTAAAAAATCATTCAGAGAAAACTAGTTTGTTCCTCCTTAATCTTGCTGTGGGTTTCTTGCTAAGCATTTGTGTTGCCAACAGCATTGCCAAGTTTACGGACCCTCTGGTTTATATGCTTTTGTTATTAAAACAACAGCATTGGACATTTCCCACTGTTGCATGTGATGAGGCAGGATGAACCAGAGTCAGGTGGCAGAGGACCATGTCCAGGAGTATTTTGAATATCTCTGAGGATGGAGCCTCCACAACCTCTTTGGGCAGCTTGCTCTAGTAGCTGACCAACCTACAAACACAGCAGGAGCCTGGAATTTTTTCTGGAATCATTGGCAAGAAGCAGCCTGTGATGACAATGCAAATCCAGAGTCTTCTCCAGGGTTTCTTACATCAATATGAGCCAAACTGTCGGTAGTCTTACTCACCACACATCAACAATGCCATTTTTCCCTGTGTAATCTGTATTTCATCTGTGTTACTGAATGCAGGAAGTGCATACATTAAAATTCTGCATGTAAATTAGAACTTCCAGGTAAAAATGTCAGACTCCCAACCCTTAATACCAGGTACCTTCTCCTTCAAGACACTCCCTGAATCAGCCTTTGGAGCCAGCTTATGTATTTCCTTCTGAAAAAAAACCCCAAAGGGTATATATTCAAGTGTTGAAAGAAAAGATGAATAATGAGAGAAATATTTCAAGAATGCAGAATTTTTCAACAAGTTCTTAAGCCCTGCTGAGTTATTAGCACCTCCTAGAGAATCTGGGATTTCATCTACAACCTTTGTCTCCCAGGCAACAAAAGTTTAGTGTAACAGTACTGCTAAAATATGATGTATTTTGTTTCTTCCATGCCTTAATGAGAGACACTAGCTAGAAAGAATCATGCTGGAATGGTGACTTCACTGCAAATAATTTCAAAACCATTTCCTTTGAATCTCTAGACTCACTCAGCTTTCAACAAATTTTACAAGAAATTTCACATTGCAAAGAAGTGATAATTATGTGTATGGTATATGTATGAAACCTAACAAAAGAGGATTAGGAGATACAAAATTCTTACAAAAGAATACATTTTGGAGTTGATATCTGTCTTCTAGGAAAAGAAACCAAAGCAAAAAACAAACCACATTTGAATGAAATACCAGAGCCACAGTTAAGAGGTTCTGGGTTAGGATTTCCAATTATAACTTTTACAGCAGCACTGAAATCAGTCTGCTCTGCTGACTTCCACTTGCCAGCCATCTGTTGTTTTGCCTGTTAAAATGCCTTTCTAGAATTTTATCAGATTTTCTCTTATGTATGAGCACTGGAAAAGCCAATTACCTTCCCTGTATTTGCAGAGCACAGTACACAGAAAGGTGCAGATGTGACTGGTCATTAGTTAAAAGCAGTGTGGAAGCATTGAGCATTTGTAATAGTACTGCTAAACTCTCTGGAAAACCATGGAGTTATAGAGGTGGGGGTTTTCTTGTTTTTTTTTTTTTTTTAGTACACACAATTAATTGGCCACAAAATCACAACATGCTAGCCACACATAAACCTGGTTCTTTAAAAATTGTGTATGTGGTCACCACGTTAATCTCCTTTTTGTTAATGTGAACATGTGTACTGCACAGATTTGTTTTGGAAGAGCAAAGGCCAACACCGACCAAAAAATCAAATCTCAGGAGTTTTGGTTGATTCCCGAGGTGTCATTAATGACAAAAAGCGAGAGTGGAACCTGTTTCTGGTCATGACATCTGGAGTTCTCTGTTTACCTTCCTCTTCTTCATCGCTCTGTGTTCGGCACATGTGAGATATTAGGTATTTCCATGTATTCAGTGTCCTCATTGAGCCTCACAGCTGCTAAGGAATTAAGCAGAGATGGACACTGACATTTCCAGACATGTTTTATACACAAATCACACCCAGTGCTCTGACAAACTTCAGCATGGAGATTTATAATCAGAGCTTCATCATGGTCTCACTGAAGGCTGCATGAGGTATCCAAACCTTGCTTCTTCCCCATTTCAGAAGTTTTTCAATTTAGCAGTCAGATACTCTTGACCACTCAGATTTTTACAGAATGTGACATCAACCTAACTCAGAGCTACAAACTCCAGCTGGGGAGATGGACATCTAAAGTTTAAGACTAGAATCTGGTCTCACAAGTGATTTGTGAATTAATTGTGCCTGCCTTGCCTACTGCCTGCCTCCTGTCACCAGTGTGACCTCTGCACCCAGCCCTGCTAAGTAAGAGTCGACTTCTCTTGCACAAAATGATGGAGAGACTGCAGAACACTAAAAATCTGGTCTATTTTCCGTTCACACATTCCCCAAGTGTTGCTAGAGTACTCACCCAGCCCCTGGCTGGCACAAAACTTCCAACAATTCCTGCAAGGCCTGTCTGTTCTGTAATGGCAGGTAGCAGAGTATGAGGGTGTGGGGGAAGATCATTTTTCAGGATTTATCTTCCTTGAACAGTTATGATTAACAAAGAAATTGAGTGTCAGTAAGCACAGAGTGAAGACAAGAGCAGGAATGTGGGGATGAAAAGGGGTCTTTTAAGTTCTGGAGGCAACCTCTTGTGCCTTAAAAGCAGCAAATCTCTTCCCCAGAGTGAATCAATCTCTAAAAAAAAAGAGATGATGGAGACTGTATGGTACGCGATGGACATGAAATCCATTCAGTGACTCCAGTTCCCTTTTGTGTGAAGCTAGAGGGTTCAAATGAAATCTATGTACTTTCATCAAATGAAACCCCTGTGCTTTAGCCTCCAAAACAAGGAAAAGGTGCCCGATACCACACAGTTAATTTGTGAAACCTCTTGCTCCAGCGCACTTGCAGTGACAACAGATTGCAGGGGTTCAGAAGGGGTGTCATTAAATTAATAGGAGAAAAATCTTTTAAGGATTATTGAACACAGATGAACAGCCTTTGGCTCAGGGGCATCCCTGAATTCCAGTGTCACAGCCCAGCTGTTTTGGGACGTCCACCCCATGCTTGTTCTGCTCTGTGTTCTCTTGGCACCTGCTGCTGACCACCGCAGACCAGAAGATTTTAAGGCTGAACCTCATGACTCATTTCCATCCTTATGAAACTTTTTGAAATCACAACACTTGGACAGGTTGGAAATTCTTCAGTCTCTGTGGAGAAAATCTGGCAGCATCTTAGGATCATGAATAATAGTACTTGCTGCCTAATTGCCGTGAATGGCCTGGCTGTTTTCCTGCCAAAATATTGTCAAGGTGAATTATTATGTATGAGGACTATAATCTTGTCCTGGTTTTGTCTGAGATAGAGTGAGATGCTGTGGATTTTGAAACCAGCCTAGTGTAGATCTAGCACAGATGAATGCAGCCAAAATAATCTCAAAGGATGGATATAGCTGAAGATTACTTTTATCAACAAATAATAATATTTTATGCCATATCCTAAGAAAAAAATCCCAACATTGCACAATCTTTATTTTCCAGCCAACCTGGCCAAATAATTTTCTTATCTATAAAATTGCATTTACTAGCTTGATTGATTGTTCATGTTCTTTGCCTCAATAAATACATTTTTAAAATATGTATAAAACATGTTACAATATCCAGGATTTGGTGTTGCTGTGGAAATGCAGAAGTTCAGCTGAAAAATATTTGGGTTTCTTTATATATGGATGAATTTTTTTTTTCTCATTCACACTGCACTTGGGGAAGTTTGTATTTCTTACTTGAATGGGTCAGGCTTTGAGAGAAGCTTTGTGAGTCCCTGATAATTCTGAATCAGCTTTGTTTTAAAAATCTTAGCCATGTTCATACTTCATTCTCTGTGTAATACTTCATTTTCTGAGTAGAAATCCTGTGCAGATCATATGGATGTCTCTGCACTTTCTCAGATTCAACATAATTTTTAGTCTCAATTTTCTTGAGGACCAAGAAAATCTTTTCCTATGTTTATTTATTTTTACAAAAAAAGAAATTCCAAATGATTCCAGATCTGAAACTTCACAAGATTTAAAAAGAAATCCACCTAAATCATGTTCATCACTGCTACTCTAAAGGTTGCCAATTGCAGAAATGAACAAAATACTCACAAAACTTCAAAATTATGTTGTATCCTCACCATTCTACCTGCTTTCATGTTGTTTGGATTCCTGATGCTTCCATCCTCTCTCAGAGTTGAAGAGACATCTTCTGTGAGCTTGCAGCACCTTGCAGCTCAAGGTAAAAACACGGGATTGCCTTATGGGAAGCATTGCAGAAAACAGAATCCTTCAGCCAACACACAGAAGTGAAAAATAGAGGTAGAAACAATAGCTGCCATATGGCATTACGCTGCTATGCTAATATGGCACTATGTTTCCACTCTGAGAGAAACCAGAAATATTTAGGTCAGCTCTACAGGAGCAATACTTCTATCAGCCTCACCCCAAGGACAAGTAATGGAACTAACTAAAACCAAACTCACAGGTTAGCAACAGCTGCACATAGTTGCTGTTGAAGGAAAAAGAAGCCTTTGAGACAAGACCTGTTTCCAGCCCTGCTATGAAACCTTGTGATTTAAGAAATAATTGTTTCCGTGCTTGGAGTTTGAATGTTTGAGGTTCAGCACAAACACTACAGCGGAGGGAGAGAAGCAGAAATACACCAGCCCTGCTGTGAGGATTTCTCTGAGCTGCAGAACCTGTGTATGGGATCCTTCTTCCGTGGTTCTTTCATTCCCTTCTCATTCCATCCCCTTTCTCTTCCATTTCCTGCTTTCCCCCTGCAATAACTCTGTGAGTTCAGAGGCTGTTGCAAGGTGGTATCAAAGGTCACAGAAGGTGTTTTTCCCCACTGCAAACAACACTGGCAAACTGGTGACAGGGGATGGGGAGAAGGCTGAGGCACCCAACAGCTTTTCTGCCTCGGTCTCCAATGGCAGCCTCTCCTCCCACCCCTCCCGAGGGGATGGAGAGCAGGGCGGGCACTGGGGGGGAAAAAGCTCTCCCACTGAAAGGAGAGATCCTGCTCAGGGCCAGTGAGGAACCTGACCGGGCACAAGTCTGGGGGACCCGGTGGGATGCACCCCAGAGTGCCTGAAAAAAATTCACTTGAATTTGTTTTTAAAGTGGGTATTCTAGAATTCAGGCAATTTTTCTTTTGTTTTGAGCCACAGAAGTCACTCTAAAGTTAGCCAGGCTTCAGCTGAAGCAGGAGGTTCCAGCAGTAGTGAGCAACATCTTTGCTCACTCTGCTGCAAGGACATGTGGCACAGCTTCCTGTACTTCTACTATGTGAGAATTCATTAATTCTAGCTAAAACTCACTGCACTCACCACGTTATATCCCTCTTCTATTTGTGGAAAGGGAATTGCTAAACCACCAGTTTTCACCTGGAAAACCAAGAGCTTTTAGAAAAAATCAGGTTTTAGGCTTCACGGCCCATCCTGTTCTCTTCAGCTTATGTTTGCTATGTGTGAGCAGAATTTAAAAGTTACATTTAAAACTCAAAGAACCAAGAAAAAAAACAACAACAAGAACTCAGGGGCTTCCAAGTGGGAAATAGAAATGCTCTGAAGTATGGTGAAAAAGAGTAATTTATTCTATCATTATAAATGCTTATTTTTTCAGTATTTCTAAATCATCCATAAATTGATGTATGGAATGAAAATATGTAATTTTAAAATTATTTTAAAAATTAGTAAAAATAAGAATAATTTAGATCCAGAAGCTCCCAAGAAGTAATTTTATCATTACAGTTATGGCCTGAAGCTTTAGCCTGTTTTCCCACAATTTGATTTGATTATGGTTGCACATTTTATCACTATACAGAGCTGCTGTATTTTGCTAAGTTTTCAGTCATCACACCCACTCCAGCGGCAACTTATACAGTAATTTTCTACCGAAAACTGGAGTAAGTCAGAAGTTTATGATAATATAGTCTCTTGTCTAAATTTGTTTTAAAGGGGAAGTTTTGAAATTCTAAAACAAATTCAATTTTCACTTTATCTTACTAAACTTTGGCAAAATAAAAATCTATTATTCTCTATTCTCAGTATTTTTTCCTTATTGAGAGTTTATTTTCAAGGGACAAATATTCAATATGACTAAGGAGGAGAAATTTTAGTACTGCTACTTTTCATATGCTTTTAGAAACAGGTTTAGATATAAACTGTCAGCTCATAAAAAACATTTATCTGCCTTTTATAACTGTTCAATTATTTAGCTGATGGACATTTCAGTGCATTTTGTATTCTGGTTTCATGTGTCTTCTGCAGTCCTATAGGTAAGACTGTATGCTCTCATGATTGTCTCTGCACACAAATAAAATATAATTCTCTTTTTTATTGGATTGCAGTTTTGCATAAATATTAGTCTTTATTTCCCCAAGGTCATGAAAAATTTATCTTCTGAGTATGAAATAAACCAAGTTTTCTACTTTTTTATTTAAGACTGTTGTCTTGAAATGAAGATTCCTGTCCATCTGAAAAAACAAAAACAAAACCCAACAAACCTTTAACTGTATACCCCATCAGAATTATGCAGCAGAAAAGAAATGCATAAATTTGGAGACCCAACTGGAAGCCACATTTGACCCAAATCCAATGAGTAAGAGCCAAACTTAAGAGACAAACAATAAAATAAACAATCGTCTCCTTATAAACCTTTATTGTACTTCTAAGTGGTTCCAGCACAGAAGTTCTGGAAATAGAGGACATTTGGCAGGTTATAGCCCCACCAAGAGCAAAGAAAAGTGTCACAATAACTTCAGTGGGCTTTTTAGTAACGCTTATCTCCCAGAGCATGCGATATCATAGCAAATCATTGAAAAAAGGGAAAATGACATTTGGAAAAACAGGCGAGAAGCCAGAATGGACACTGGTGTTTTTACTTTTGTTTCTAAAACAGCTCCATATAATCCACTTGCATAATGACAGGGGACGATAATGATTATTGATATTGATTATTGACCACTTAATCTGCTCTGCCCGGACGCAGCAAAATGAAACATCTATAAATCCAAAGTAGTTATTTTCTGCTGAGAGTTGCTGTATGCAGAAACAGACAAGACTTTCTAATGAATCTGATATAATTGATTTTTTTTTTTTGTTTATTTCTCTTATAAACTTTACCATTTGTGTAGGTCCTGAAGTTCAGCAGAAATAAAGGGAAAAAATAAAACAATATTGTTAAGTGTGGATATGTCTTCAACACTGGTTGGCAACACTTTGTTCTTGGTAATATGATAGTCCAAACCTAGGATTTTTCCTTCTGTGAAAAATAAAAGGCTTTCTTAAATAAAAATGGTAATCTCCATTAAATTATGTTTTAATGCATTGTTTTTAGAAAAGTGCACCCAGCTGGTATAATTAGAGCAATAATTGTCAAAATGTGTAAAAGACATGTATTTTTAAAAGAGCCTTCAAATTTTAGATAATTTCTAGAGCCTTTTCTCCTTCTTCTTTCATGTGAATAATTGCTTGTAAAGACATGCAAGGCGAAATCCTGTGTCTGTTGAAGTAATCCACAGGCTGCAGAAGCTAAGCATGCCTCAGCTGATATTTTTACTTCTCAGGTGTCTTCAGTAGGAACAGTTTTAGAAGAGAGTCGAAAAAAGCATGGTGAAATCTGTTTTTCATCTCATCAAGTTGAATCTTCACAGAACGACATTATAGTTTATAGCTACTGTCTGAACAGGGCACAATGGATCCCATGTCAGGTTGGTATAACCCTGTGTCGGAGTTTATCCAGTCTGTGCTACAGCTGCTAAAATATTCCCGTAAGGATTTTTCCTCTCTTTTCTTCTTTTATAATTTTTTTATTTTTGTATTCCCAAGAAAAGGTGATCTGTTCATCAGAAATAGTCTTTCTTTCATCCTATCCCTTTTTTTTTCCCAGTTAAAATGTGGCCTCTTTTCAGATAAGATACTGGAACTGATCTCAAAAAAATTCTTCGAATCCCATGTATTTTTCTCTTCTGCATTCTCCTGAATATCTGATGCATCCTGTCAGTTTGAGAAAGCCCATCTTTTCCTTCTATGCTTTGCCCATCTTCCATGAGTTACTTTTTTCCCCTGTAGCTCCTAAATGCTACCATGACACATCCAAATTCTGTAAAGATTTTATTCCCTAAGCTGTGCTTCAGGCTTCAGTCATTTCCTGGAGGATTTAAGGACAATATCTCACCCTGGCTGTGCCTTG
This sequence comes from Falcunculus frontatus, assembly GCA_013398115.1. Classification (NCBI taxonomy): domain Eukaryota; kingdom Metazoa; phylum Chordata; class Aves; order Passeriformes; genus Falcunculus; species Falcunculus frontatus. The sequence goes on from VZRV01007029.1 coordinate 176,820, forward strand.
GTGCTCCTCTGCTTCTTGCCCTGTTGAAGACGGTTAAGGGAGCCAACACTGAGGGCAGATTTGATATTTTTTGCGAAATCAGGATTTCTGCAAAACCAAAGATTTTGTGTTGACACTCTCTGCATAAGATCAGTATTTAGGAGGCCCTGTCAAGAACATAAGGAGCCACCCCATTCATAAATTCTATAGTAGGCCACAGAGGCATCAGTAGAGCCCCTGAAGCCAAAATAACCACAATTTTAAGGAAAATGATAACATTATTATTATAATTGGTGTAAACGCCTGAGTCTGACAGGTAGCCAAATAAAAACACACAGTTACCCTGGATGCAAATGTCAAGCAGCTGAGGTGGCTAAAACTGAGACAAGAACAGCAGTATCCAGGTGTCCACACCTTTCACAAACATCAGGGGCGTGCTGAGGGTGAGTGCAATGAGGGTAAAAATAATAATTTCACCATGTCCAAAAAGCCTTGAGGCCATCAGGAAAAATCATCCATAGGAGCACATTTGGGTGAATGCAAAATCTTTCACTTCATTGTCTTTGAATTTTTTTTTTTTTTTCCCACCAAAGGGATTTCCTAATTAAACAGTAACATTAAGCTTGTTACTTAAGACAGTTTTAATAGGAAAAAGGCTTGTTGAAGGCCTTCTGAAGAAATGAAACTGTTGAGGGTTTGGCTAAGAAGTGTTGGTCAGCCTTAAATGAATGAGAAAGGCACGTCCAGGCTCAGCTGCAGGCTAAACTGGAAACGAAAAAATCCTCGTTTAGCATCATAAAAAAAAGTTTTCGCAATTCCGACTTGGAGAAGAACTTATCCCTCTCTTAACTCTTCTAACACGAAAGCACACAATTCCTGCTCTGGGGCAGCGTATTCCAGACTGAGGGTGGAAAACACAGAATGAGGAAGGCAGGCGTGGAATGTGTGTGTGCTTCAGATGTGACAGATTAAGAGCTCTGATCTCTAGACTGGCACACAGCTCTTAAAAGCAGAGCCACAAGGGGGATAAAAAAAGTGGTTCTCAGCAGTGTAATCAGAAAAAAAAACCAAAGAGGATGCAAAAGACGTATTTTAACATACTAAAAATTTATCTAACTCTTTTATTCAGGCTTCAAAAAATATTAAAACTCCATCAGAATAAGAGAATACGTGGTTTCTAATGAAAGAAATAATTTTCAAAAGGAGTTTGAAACTCCTTCAATCAATCTGTCATCGCATCTTTCAAAGTGTTTGTGGGGATGGGTGATGTCTTCAAACAAATATAAAATTACTGGCAAAGCTTATTTTTTTATTGATGACGTAAAAAAGCTGAAATCTCTAACGAAATTTAAGAATGTCTATTAAAAAAAAATCTGATGAGTTCTAGCAGCTCAGAGACCTCACACATGGCAGGGAACTAAAGTGTAAGATCAGAATTAATATGAACATATTAAAAAAAGCAGAATCAAAGAAATACCCGTATGACTTTCTAATCCAGTCCGATCAAGTCTAATCAAGCCAATAGAGCAAAGGTTAAATCTGAGTTTAACATAATTTAAGATATAAAATATTAAACTATAGAATATATTTAAATATTTCACATAGAAAAAACCCATAGAATATATAAACCAAAATATTTAATTATATTAATATAATGTGTTACATAAATATATAATATATTGTATGTTGTATAACAAATAATATATAATGGAAAATTCAAATATATAAAATATATATTGTAACACATATTGAAATTCAACAACCAAGAAGCCTAAACCCATCTTCCAAACCCAATATTTATATTTTATCTATTATATAAAATTATTTATATATTTTGTTAAATATACATGTTGTATAAAATTATTATAGGTTTTCATATTATATGTAAACAATTTAATATAATATACAAAAAATAAGAAAAGAATTTATAAATTTTATAATTTTTAAATGAATTTTATAGATGTAGAGCCTCTGCCACCTGTCAAAGAGAAAGCCCTGTGATGAGGCAGTGGGAAGAAGGAAAGGTGAAATATTCCAGCTGAAATACACCTGACTCTTGAGCACGAAGGATTGGGTCATTGACTGAAAACAAAGCTGATGTATTCTCTTCTGAGAACTTTTCAGTTCCCCAAAAAGCTACAGTTCCTTCAGAGAGGGGTTGAGAGACGAACATATAACTGCAGTTTGGGTGCTGGAAGGTTTGGTCTCGCCCAGCCTCGTGTTCCTCAGGAGCTGCCAGCTCCAAAACCATCCCTGCGGAAAGGGAGTGACAAATACGAATGAGCCCCTGGGGTCTGCCAAAAAAACCCGGGACCTCCAAAGGGAGACAGCCACGTGCAAACTGAGCAGCCACCAAACCCAGCCTTTTATTGGTGGTACCACTAGATGGTATCCATTCTCTAACTTTCCACACTTTTTTTTTTCCTTTTTTTTTTTTCCTGTCGGATGCTTCGTCAACTTGCACTGGCACAAAAGTATTTGTACTGAGTAAACTTAAGTACTTAGGGAGTCTGAACAAGTGAATAAATTATTAATTTTAGGTTTTGTTTGTTTTTTTTTTTGCTTTTGTTAGACTTCATCCTCATGACAATTCATGCAAGAGGAGTCAGATGAGCACATCCACTGCCTCTATCTCATGTCCTTGGAGCAGAGATCCCCAGCCAGGAACAGAAATGTTGGTTTTTAGCCAGCTCTGCTCCCAGCACCTTTCATCCTCTGAGCACTCTGCCACAGATACCCGGTAAGGCTACCAGAAGAGCACAAAGCACTGCTTCTAGCACAGACAGAGCTGTGAATAAGTTGAAATTCAAGCAGGAAGCCTGAACCCATCGTCTGAACCATTAAGTGCAACGTAGGCAGCAACAGGAAAAAAACCTCTTTGCTCCCTTAGCCGCGTGTCAGCTCATGGAGTGATTGAGGAGCCATCACTCAGCTGGTTTAGATTTAGATCACACTGCCTAGCTTGTGTTTTTTGCTGGATCTAGCAACAGGTGGAATCTGTTTATTTTTACATTCTTTAAGGGGAGATGCTGTTCAAAATTAACTGCAAATTGCATTAATGAATTCAGCTTCTTTGGCTTTAATGGTTTTGCTTGGAGAGCAGTTCTTTAAAGAGAGCTCCCTCACCATGAGCGGCAGAAGGAAAGGCTCTGTGTTTCTCAGGGATTACAGAAGTCTGTTTCCACTCCCAGCGTGCTTCTTCAGAGCTGTATCACACAAGAGCACTTGCCCACAAAATGATAGAGTGCACATTTTCTGCAAAATGCTAACCCCAGTTTCAGTAGCTCTTTTATCCCCCTGCAGCTGTATTTTTGATCTTTCTCTTTCCCTTGCCTAGGAGTTATTTTAACCTGTGCTTTGCTTTCCCTTTTGTTGATGGGGCCCTGCAGTCAGACAAAAACTTGCTTCAGAAATGTACTTTCCTCATAACAGACACAATGGAAGGAGTTAATTTGTCAGGTATTCCAGTGATAAAATACAGGATTGTTACATCTTCATTGCATTTTCAGCTTTGTCATTCTCATCTGAGCTTTCACGAAGTAAAATGAAAACTAACTTTGGTAAAAAAAAATGATGCAGCACTGCTATAGCCTCCCAAACCTGAGGACTGTACAATCAATCACACTTCAATCTGCCTAATTTTTTTTTGTTTGTTTTCAAATACAGTTGCTCAGTGGAAGCCTTTTTTTTTAATTCCTGAGAGCCAGTGTCACAGTCTACACAGTATTTCACTTGGTCTCACTTGCTTATGTTTCCTTCCTGAATAATAATCTTTTCCCCATGGATCTGTAAAACAATTTATGAAGCAAAGATTACTTGTCTGGTTTCAGTGTTCTAGCATAACCAGGCATATGGGAGGTGTGCAAACAGGCACAGTTGTTTTTATTTTTACCTCTTGCTAATGGGAGAGAAAGTGAATAGCAAAACCATTCACTTACTGTATCAAAAAAGTAGGTGTCAGTTACAAGGAGGTTTTGCAAATAACTTGTACCAGAACCTTGCCTTGAGATTTCTCATGATTTTAGAGTACTATAAAGAATCAGAAATCCATTCCTAGTGTGAGGTGTCCAGGACTCTCTGAAAACAGCCTGTGTCTTGATGAATGCAAAGAGAAAAATGCCAGGTGCTGAATTACGTAACATTAAACGATTTATCAGTAATTTTATATTATCTTTATTTTAGCTTCAGAACAGTTACGAAAACATACAAAACAGGGAGGAAAGTAGAGGCCATAAAGAGCAGGCTGAGGTGATGTTTGGAAGGCTAAATAGCTCTGAAAATTTGTTTGGCTTTTGATAATCTGCCTCAAGTTTTCTCTGTCAGTGTCATAGAACAAAAGCCTAAGAACAGAGTTTTGAATGAAAGTCATGGAACAATGATGCTTTCCAGCAAATTTATGTCTTTGTACCACCAAACCAGGTAGAAAATGATGACAAAAGTGCAGCTGGTGCAACGGGACAGGAGTGCAAGTGCCTTCATCAAACATCCATCAGTCTTGGTTGGATTGGTTTGTGCCAGCTTTGGAACAAGCTGTGAGAGTACTTGATGATGACAACCTTGTCGTATTTCAGTTGGACAAAGTTCTCCTTCTGAATCAAAACCAAACTCATTTAAAGGAAACTTGTTCAACAAAGAACCTGTTGGGTTTTTTTGGATTTTTTGGTTTTTTTTAAGCAGAGGGCTAGCTGAAATCATCCTCTGGACTACTTTGCAGGATATATACACCTCATCTCAGGCTGGGACATACAGGGGGGAAAAAATAAGTAAAAATTAGACTGAAACAAATTAATATAAGGCAACATCTTCTAAGCACTTCTGATGAAATCTTGCTTTCTCTGTGCTTGCAAGTCTCAGCTGATTTCTCACTGTCTAATAACATGCAGGCAGCAACTAGAGCTTTTCCTGCAGTTGTATTACATATGGAAAAGGTTTTCTTGGACTTTTCTTTTTCTGACACCTAAGAAGTGCAACTACTTACTTTTGAAGGTAATTGTCATCACTTGATTGCTCCCTCCAGCTGCTCAGCTTCATAAAATTTTAAGTACTCTGCATCTGCAAGTCTTCTCTTCTCAAGGCCTGAAATTGACCAGTGAGTCCTGAGAGTCATAAGGATGTAAACTGAAACACAACAAGACAGACAGACACATGCAGCACATTGCAACTTGTCCACTGGTTTCAGGATGAAATGCTGAGGCCAGGCAGCAATTAGAGAGACAATTACGAGTAAAACCCTTTTCTTTTCTGTATTTTATTTTTGAACGTGACTAAGACCCCACAGGACAGACAACTGCATGGATATGGTGACTTGGAGCTAGCTGCTAGGGAAATGTAAATATTTCCTTGGCCTGTGGGGCCAAGCTTTGGTGAAAATGTTGCCCAGGTGATGTAGAGTCAGATATAACAAACTGCAGCTGATGCAAGGCAAGGAACAGTCCTGCCAAAATTTTTTTCTTACGGGAAGAGAGGAACAAGAAGGAAGTTAGAAATTCCTTTTCTCCTGGATAGGAGGACAGCTATGCCTACATCGCCATGTTAAACCACAGCTGCTCTCCTTCTGTTTCTCTAAGGTCTGATTACCATACCTCATCTTCCACAAAAATCGTATTAATCTGGACAGGTGAGGATTTTAAGCTCTGAATTCAATGCAAGTCACTCCAGAATCTAGCTCAGCAACTTCTTGAATACCTATGGAAATTCCAGGATTTAGGGAAAGATTATAACAAGATTCTGCAACTTGGAATTAATTTCAGGGACCATTAAGGAAAAAAAAAAATAAAGAACTCTTCATTACTTGAAAGTGGGGTTTGGGGTTAGCTATAATTCAAAGTAACCAAGTTATTTCCTGCATCTGTAGAAGCTAACTTCATTCCTTTGGCATTAACCTGACCTGTGGATTGCATGCTTCCATACAGTAAATTTTCATTAAACTCAGCAAAAAGAGCAAAAAACTATGATATCTGCTGCTGCTTGGAATCCTCTCTTCCTTTTCCACCTCTAAGCTACGGCTAAAGGAAATGGAATCATACACAAGAAAGGGGAATGATGTGAGTAATTTCTGATACTTTAGTCCATGTTTGCATCGTGTGAAGATTCAATGACTTGCTCCAGAGTTACAGGTTCCAGTGCCTTTTGTGGATTTCCAAAAGTTTTTGTTCAAAGCCAAAAGATCAAAGTGCCCAGAGGAAGCCCTTGGCCACTCACCACTTGCATTTCTTGAGGATAAGTAATACTGCTGGGTGATCCAGGGCTTCCAACAAGGAAACACTTTGTGTGTTGTGCTTTATGAGGGAGCTGAGTGCACGCCAGAAACAAGTAGTCTGTACTTATCTGATGTGTTATTCCTCCAATGGATAACCTGACATGGCTCAAAAAGATGAGTGAGGTGGACCACACAGGCTTTAAAAAGTCAGTCTGTACTCTCCCTGCCTCTGAACAGAGGTGGGATGTCTCACCTCAGTATATTTCAGCCCTATGCCAAAATGTTTTACTTGGCCGTATTTGCCCTGAACATCTTGGGGTTGTGAGCTGTGGGTCTTACCGAGAGTATTCTCTCAGTGCTCACTTAGGTTGTTCATTATTCCTAGGATGGAATGTCTAACATGACCGCAGTCAAGCTTAGAAGCCAAACAGCCTGGAAAAGGCACAGTTTGAAAAGCGGCTTATGCCAGAGCAATATCAATTCCAAACTCCAGTCATGGTGTATGACTTAGCCTACATGAAGAGCAGGAAGAGCTCTGACACATGTCATTCAATGAAAAGAAGATTGAGAGGTGATTTAAACCAGTTTTGTGAAAGAGGACATGACTTCTAATACAAGATATCTATTTAATATAGCCAGTAAAGGCCTAACAAGACTCGTATTCAATCAAGACGGAGTAATTGCATTATTGAGAGAAGATGGGTAATCATTTGGGTCACATGCACTGCACCTGGGCAAGACAAACCCTTATTTGATGATTCAGGGTAATATCCTCTCTCCAGTAAGAGTCCTAAAAAAGCTTGGGACACCTGCTGGATGTGTGCCTAAAGGGTGTGCCCCAACCCCAAAACAAAGTTGGCACAGAAATCACGAGCATGTGATTCATTTTTCAGGATGTGAGATCCAGCCATCACAACGATCTTGTGCTGTCTCAAAATCCTGGGACAGCAGATAGCCTTTGCTGGCTGTTACAGCTGGGGAATACTTGAGGGAAGATTCCAGGAGAGACAGAGAGACAAAATAGCTTTTCTGTAACCAAAATATGTGGCATCACCATGACTAGAGCTCTTCTCTCTCTGCTCTCAAAATAGATATTCTCAAGTAGACCATGTCAACTCCACCTGTGGTTGGTTACAGAAGTCTGCCTGTGGAACATCTTACTTGTATTAAAACTTCTTCCCCTTCCACTAAATAGATTCCCATAGGATTTTATTCAGAAACTGGTCAAGATCTGATTTTAACTGACTTCTCCGCTGCTCATACAGCTCTATATAACCCAGGTCTGTATTTTATTCCCAAGTGTTTCTATATCTACTCATTCAAGTTTTCCTGAATCTTCAGCATCTTGTTGTTTTAGGCACTTTTGGAACCATCAGACTTTAATTTTATGTCAGGAAAAACAAAGTTCACAGGAGTGTTTCAAGAAGCCTGATGATCTAAGTGGTTATGTAATATACTGGTACTAAAAAGAACTTCGATTCGGGGTTTGATACGCCCTGGACCATGGTAGCTTGCCTTGGACATGTGACATAATCCCCCTTTCTCTGAATCCTCCTTGAATTTTCATGCTAAGATGTGTTTATGAACAGTGTAGATATCTTCTTCTTTGTAGCTGTGACAGTTTAAAACAGAAAGAAAACCCCAAAAGAAACCCGTAACTAAATGAAATCTGCAAAAGAGGTGGTGTCTTTTGCCAGCTCTTATCCCTGGAAGCAAATAAATGAATATTCAGGCACAGAAATCTTTCACCTCCCATGTATAAACAATATGAATGATACCATTTGCCAACATTGAAAGAGATCTAGATCCGACGTCTCACACAAAATCTGTCTTGAATACTTTTTCTGAACACCATAAAATGGTTGGGAAGATAATTTTGTGTGGAAGTAGTGTACTTGACAGAAAGGACCGGACCCTCAATGGGCCTTACGCTCACCTTTAACTTGTATTACCCAATACTGGGTCCAATATATTTACTCAGGTCTGTTTCATCAGGCTTTCGTGCACTGCTGGATGCACATGGGTGTGTTTACATAACACTGTCCTAGTATCTCCAAGGGAATATTCCAAGTGAACAGCATAGGCTTGTCCCAGCAGAGCCCTTTAAATACTCCAGAAAAGGTTTCCTGAAGAAGCACTGCACAGTATTTCAACTAGGCAGATTTTCATTCTGTTAGAGGTATGTTCCGCTTTTTTTTTTGCTAAGTCTTTCCTTTTCAGACTCTTTGCGTTGTTGGAATAAAATCTTTAAATGTCATATTTATAAGCTTGGCTTTCATAGAGACAACAGAACTTCTCTGTGGGTTAAACTCTCCGTTTAAAGAACCACCACACTAGAAGAGAAGCCTAAAAACTGAAGTAAACACCCTTTATCATTGTTACAATGCAAGAACAGCGGTGATACAGGTTCTTTTTGCATGGAAGGGAAGAGACGGCGAAAAGGAAACCAAAAGTCACTTTTATTTCTGGTCATATCTACTGTATCATTTTCTGAGTATTTTATGGGGATCCAACCCAACCTCTACTCCAAACAGTGTCTCAGTAGTGCAGAGTCATCTCTCCCTGTGGAGAGCTCACCCTTAATTTTTTTAATGGAATTTGCCCTGCAACAGCAACCTTCATTGCAACCCAAGAGGAACCTGAATTCATTCATCCATGCTCTCCCTCCTAGATTTCATGAATGCACTTGCAGTATTCTGTACATGCAGCGGCTCTGTGTGGGTGAATTTCTACACTCATATCCCATTAGGATGAATCATCACCACGGGGATAAACGAAGCTCTGGGGGAGCACCATGATTTTCCACCCACTTTGTTGTAACACATGATGGTGTCTCACTGAGCAGCTGGGCTGATGAGGATGCTCTGTGCAGAACCTGAGCGAGAGGGTTCAGCACAGCTCAGTGCTTGATGCTTGCATCTGTGTCCATAAAAGATTGACTCACAACTGGCTATGTAATCTCATTTTTGCCATCACAACAGATATTTATTTTCACCTGGAATCACTCTTGACTGTCATTGCAGCAATTGTGGCAGACTTCTGCAAATTTAAATCCGGTCAGCCCATGTCCCACCTTCCCTGGAATTCCTTAATAAAACTCTTCATAAAACTCTCTACTACTACATTTCTTCTTGGCTTTCTCTCTGACCCTACTTTCTTCCTCAAGACTTTTCTTTAAAATCTGTGGACAACCATCAAAGAGAAAACTCCAGTACACAAAACTTATGCAGTTTTTGCTAGAGAATTTCAGTGCTTCAATTCCTATTTGCCTCTGGAACAGTTCCCCTCCTTGTTCTATCAAATGCTGACCCCTCAGCAGCAGGAGTGAATGTTCTTGTTCTTATCTTCGTGCTGCCCTGCTCCCTCTCTCAGCCCTGGGAGTTTCAAACAGCTCAGTTACACCCTGTCTTCCTAGCACTGCCACAAGAACAAACAGAACCTCAGGGCCACAAAGGCCGAGGTGAGGTTTGTACTCTGCTTTTCCAGCCCTGGAAGTGCTTTTGATATCATTATTGCTCCAACCCTTTCAAAAGAAGGGATGGAATTGGGAGTGGCTGTTGCTGTAGTTCTCAGTCTGAATCCGGCTCTCTGTTACAGAGCTAGAAGATGATTCCATTCAGATTTTTTTTTGCTATTTCTTCTGTCTTCCTATTCAGAAGTGTGTATTCTAGGAATGTTGACAGCCCTGGTGGCAGCCAAGAGGGCTGCGTTTTCATGTGTGTTTCTCCAGCCAAGCTAACCTGGTTCAAAACACCCTGAATGGATGTGTGCTTCACATGTACACCCTAAATGTCCTCAGGACATGCTGAGCACTTACCACTGCTCCATAAAATAAAGTTGTTTCATTTAAAGCACCGAAGAAAGAATATTTTCCATATGGCTTTTTCTTCCTCACCAGAGGGACCTCTGCAATCTTCCCAGCGTTCATCCATTCCTTCGTGTCTGCACTGCAAAATGAAGCCAGAATATATAGTCAGCTGCTCTCCAATAAAGAGAGCTTGTTTTTTGTGGTATTGAGGGTTTTTTGTTGTTGTTGTTTTGTTTCGCTGTTTGTTTTTGTGTTTTTTCATTTTTCTGGTGTATTTTAAAAGTGAAATTTGTTCTTGTATCTAAACCAGTTAACCATTAAGCACTGACAAAAATTTCCACGATATGCCTCCATTCTTTTTTTTTCAGCACAGGTATGAGCTCCTCCAGAGACTTAGAGTAATCTTCCACCTGTCTGGAAGACATGGATATAGGAATTAAGGCCAGAGCTTGGTGGAGAGGGGAAATCATGCACCTGCATGTCTTAGTGAAATCCTAAACGTTTTTGCATTTGGATAGATAGAGCCTGGCCCACCCAGAGATAGATTTTCACCTTTTCTCTAGCAGAATGTGAATTCTTTGGGCCAGAAAAATGGGTGAAAATCTGAAGCGAAATACGTGGGGTGAAGGACTTCTCTGGAGACTCCTGGCAGCATACAGGCTTCTGTGTGCTTTTATCCACTTACCTTTGCCACTGAAGCAAAACTCACAGCACCTTGCAGCAGCTACTCTGACCCCACACTGCTTTTCCTGAAGTTTTCTCTTTTCTTTTAGGGTGTTTCTCTTTTATTTTACGTTGGGTTTGTGTCGTGACTGGAAGTATGGGGAAAAAAAGGGGCAATTTATGTGTCAGGAGTAAGTGTGGCAAGAATTTATTGATGTTGGAGCATCCATTCACTCCTGTTGTTGTTGGGATACAGGGAGGCAGTCAGCTCTAAAACACAGCAGGCCTGAGAGGCATAAAGAAAATTAATATGGAGTTACACATAATTCTTCTGCTCTTGGCACTCCTCAAGCCACAGGGGCGAATTTAGGCTCTTCTGCAGTCTAGAGTCTAGAGGCTTAAAGCTCACATGAGAGCCCAGCGAGCACAGTCACACCTTGAAGGGCAGCCCCCAGCATAAAACACTCTATTTCACTCGCAAAATTCACAACATTCAGGGTCTAACACTGTGCATTCGTGGAACCCAGAACAACAGCCTGGGACTGAGCAGCATAGGAAGGAAGGGGACAGTAAAATGCCAGCTCTGTTCAGAAGGAAAGGCACAGTTCTGCCAAAGAAAGAGAGGTCAGGGTTTGTTTTCTAACAGCGCACAAAATAGAGAGGTGTGGGACCAGTGTGAGATACCCTGAGGAGCAGTCTGTCAAATCTCCACGCTGAATCAAATTATTTTTCAAACAGAGGACTTTAACTAATTTTCAAAGCCATCTAAGATCTTAGACTCATTTTCAGTTCCCTCATTTCCAAATAAATCAACGACTGACTGAGACTCTAAATCCTAACCCCAGCACAGAAAAGGAGCAAGAAGTGTGAGGTTTGTTCTTCTGATATTCAAAGCAGGCTGCCTATATACCATCAACCATAGTTCAGCCCAGAAAGCTCTGGAAAATTCAGTCTTGAACAAAACACAAAACAGAGACTCGAGTGTTATTTTGTACAATGGTAAAATTCAGTTTCTAGGCACTTTTTTTCCCTTCTTTTTTTTTTTCTTTTGATTTGTTTATATTTATAGCATTCCACTGTTTCAGAAATAGTCATAAATTGTCATGCCCAAAACCATGCCTGTGGCTGATTCCAGCCACAGAACATGAAAGCCCACTTCTCCAAGTGCTGGGATTTGTCAGGATTGCTGCTCTTGTACTGGTTAATGATGGCCATAGGTGGAAAAAAAAAAAAAGAAAGAGAAATTATAACCCAGAAGTACCCCAGCCTGAAAAAGCGAAATCTTTCATTCTTTCAAGCAAACAAATTATTTCCTTCCATGATGTTGACTTGTGTTGATTGCAACAGCCACCCAGACCATCCTCAAATATTTTTGGACAAATTTCACATGGTAATGATGAAACAGTTGTAAAGAAAAAAAAAAAGTAGTGATATAATACACAGAAATAAATTAAAATCTAGCATTTACTCCCCTGGGATACAGTGCTAATTTTTGGTCATATGGGTATCACAAAAATATATTTAATGTTAAAAACACACTTTAGATAAAGGACATGATTATAGCTAAAAAAAGCATAATATAGCAGGAAGGAAACACGAGTGCACTGGCTAGTGTGAGAACATCATCTATCACAGGACTCACAACTTAGCCAAGATATTTGTGCCAGCTATTCTGCTGCTTTATAATTAACAAAGGAAGAAATAGATTGAGGGTTTGGCTCAGAGCTGTTATCTCTCATATGTTAACAATTTCAGGGATTCTTTACTTTTTCTCTTCTGCTCTCTGGGGACAGAGAGGGAAGGGGTGTGAGTGCTAGAGCATAGAGGAGGAAGCACTGTTCTCTGGACCAGCTCAAAGCCCTGGAATCCACCCCAAGAACATGAGTTTGGATCAGTGGGTGACTTTTCAAAAAGCACAGCCTTGACAGAATTTGGCAGGAACAAAATGCGTTCAGCAGAGAACTTCTGGAACATTTTGCCATTCCTTCCTTTATGCCTAAGCCCCACCACAGTGAAATGCCAAATAATGGCAAGGTGTTCATGGTCACCAAGACCGGCTCATGGCATTTGGGAACGTTGTGGAGTAGAGCACAGCTTTGCATCCTCAAGGTCACTGAAGAAATTTCACACTAAATTAAGATTTTCTAAAAAAAAATTTATTTTGTGAACACAGAGGAAAAGTACACCTAAGTCCTCAGGGGCCAGTGAAGTGTTCAGAGCATGCTTGTCTTTACGCACAAGTCACTTCACTGATTTTAAAATGACCAGTTGGTAACAATGATTTCCTGAGGAGGAGCCTATATCTTCTGAAATTTCAGATCTCAGGGCAAGGTAAAATTTTCATAAAGTTTGTTAGGGACATTGATCTAGGAAATACAGGACTCTGCATCAAATAAGTGTCCAGCTTGCTCAAATATAACACCCCAAAAAACCACGTAACCAACACAATATAATGAATAAAAAGGTACACTGAAAGTTACTATCATCCTAGCAAACAAACCATTTCAGTTTAGTAACCATTTCCAAAGGAAAACAAAGAAATAACAGGATTACTTTGTGACAGTTAACCACACAAAATCTTTCATACGTACACCGAGGATAATTTTTTCATTGATGTAAGTCATCTCTTCTATAAACAATGAGATTATTAAAAATATAATTCTCCCTCTATCTGCATAAAATAAAATAGTCTCAAAATTCAAACCCCATGCATCTCCCCACCCTCTGCTGCCTCACAGCCTCATCGATTTGTTGCCAAAATGCTACCTGCCTACCAAAAGAAAGAACTGCACAGTTTCCAGTGAAAGGGGAAAATCTTCATGGTGGTTTTGTACACAAAAATACTTGGACTCAGAAGCAAGCATAGACATGGACCTGCAGATAAATAGGCCCTGCTTTCTTGGGCTGACTAAGCCATATATAGAAATGGTAAAAAAACAATGTTCTGTATAAAATTGACAGACCATTCTTTGCTGCACATTGCACATCTTTTGGAAACACCCATAAATTTATTCATGGGGACAAAATCCCACAGTTTTGGGAAAAAAAGCCCCAAATCCACAGTAGGTGGAATATAGCTTTTCAAATGAACAGCCTGATAGTTAAAGCTTTCGCATTTTTCATACCATGTAAAGTAAGTTCAATATTACCTTCATTATCTCCTGGGATTTGTTTAAGTCCATATGGTAAAAGAGAACAAAACTTGCATTATTTATAACTTTATCAAATTGTGATTTCACCATTTGTTGGGTGTTGTTGGGTTTTTGTTTGGTTTTTTTGTATGTGTTTTGGGGGTTTTTTGTTTGTTTGTTTGCAGGTTCTCTTGGTGGTGTTTCTGGGGTTTTTTTGGTGTGGGGTGAGGTTTCTTCAGCGGGGTGTGGAAGGAGGCTGTTATCACCTTTTCTCAAATTACCGGCAACTTCATTAACACTTTTTAAAATGAGCTGAGGAGTGAAGTATATTTGTCTGGCTTAAAAGAAATGTTTTTTCCATGTGAGATTGAAACATCTGCCCAGTTGTCAAAATGCAGTCTCTCTGGAAAGTGCTGAAAGTATAATGTCTCAGAGAGCTGATAGTCTGATGCTCTTGAGCAGCCTCCTCTGTGTGCTCAACCTGCCTCTGGTCTTTGTTTCTAACAGCAAGACTCTTGGAGATATTTCCATTTTTACCCAGTACATCCTGCATCACCCTGACAGCTGTTATATGCCTGACAAATGGCTCCTCCTTTCCTTTCCTT